>PVIU01010990.1:51477-67185 GCA_004026605.1 Ondatra zibethicus
ACCCCAGCAGCACAGACACTGAGAGAAACAATTAATAAATGGGACCTCCTGAAACTGAAAAGCTTCTGTAAAGCAAAGGACACGGTCAACAAGACAAAATGACAGCCTACAGAATGGGAAAAGATCTTCACTAACCCCACATCAGACAGAGGTCTGATCTCCAAAATATACAAAGAACTCAAGAAATTGGACACCAAAAAATCACGTAATCCAATTAAAAAAATGGAGTAAAGACCCAAACAGAGAGCTCTCAAGAGAGGAATCTAAAATGGCTGAAAGACACTTAAGGAAATGTTCAACATCCTTAGTCATCAGAGAAATGCAAATCAAGACAACTCTGAGATTTCATCTTACATCTGTAAGAATGGCCAAGATCAAAAACACTGATGACAACTTATGCTGGAGAGGTTGTGGGGAAAATGGAACACTTCTGCATTGCTGGTGGGAATGCAACCCCTTTGGATGTCAGTGTGGCGATTTCTCAGAAAGTTAGGAAACAATCTTCCTCAAGACCCAGTAATAACACTTTTGGGTATATATCCAAAGGATGCTCAATCATGCCACAAGGACATGTGCTCGACTATGTTCATAGCAGCTTTGTTTGTCATAGCCAGAACCTGGAAACAACCTAAATGCCCCTCGATCGAAGAATGGATAAGGAAAATGTGGTACATTTACACAATGGAGTACTACACAGCAGAAAAAAATAACGACAGCTTGAATCTTGCAGGAAAATGGATGGAGCTAGAAAACATTATTTTGAGTGAGGTAACCCAGACACAGAAAGACAATTATCACATGTACTCACTCATAGGTGGTTTTAAAACATAAAGCAAAGAAAGCCAGCCTACAAACCACAATCCCAGAGAACCTAGACAACAATGAGGACACTAAGAGAGACTTACATAGATCTAGTCTACATGGGAAGTAGAAAGTAGAAAAAGACAAGATCTCCTGAGTAAATTGGGAGCATGGGGACCTTGGGGGAGGGTTGAAGGGGGGAGGGGAGAGGCAGGGAGGGGGGCAGAGAAGAACGCAGAGCTCAATAAATATCAATAAAAAATAAAGGAGAAATGAGCTGAGTGCAGAGTTATCATATCCTGAACTAAAGTTGTTGGGCTAACATATGAAGGTGTTTGACTTTGGCTTGGCTCCCCCTCTTCTACCCTCTTTGCTTTGTCCTCAAATGGATTTGCTCTGCGAGGTCATTTGGAAGCTTTTTTTTTTTTTTTTTTTTAAATCTTGACCAGTTCCCACTGGAATGAAACATTCTGTAGCTCATGGATTTATGCAAGATCAAGCGGAAAGGTCTTTCCAAAGTTTTTTTTTTTTCTTTTGAATCTTGGCATAAAGTCTGTCAATGTGAATATTTATTGTACATAGCACTGTGTCTCATAAGGACATTTTCATGTAAGTATTTTGCTAGGTACTTTGTGCCAACTTGACACAAGCTAAAGTCATCTTCAGAGGGTGATTTGAGAAATGACTCCATGAGGTCAGACTGTAGTGATTGATAGGGGACCCCAGCCCATGGTGGGTGGTAGTATCCCTGGGCTAGTGGTTCTGGGTTCTATAAGAAAGCACGCTGAGCGAGCCATGAGAAGCAAGCCAGTAAGCAGCACCCTCCATGGTGTCTGCATTAGCTCCCGCCTCCAGGATCCCACCCTGTGTGAGTTCCTGTCCTGACTTCCTTGGATGATGAACATCGATGTGGAAGTGTAAGCTAATAAACCCCTTCCTTCCGAGGCTGCTTTGGCCATGGTGTCTCATTACAGCCAGAGTCACCCTAACTAGGACACGCATAAAATGTGCTTTGATCACATTGCCCCTTCCACTGCCTCCTTCCTGCAGACACGGCTTCACTTCCCATAGACAGCGTATGCTTTCCTGGACATGGAACTATTCCTTTGAGATAAGATCTCACTGTCTATTCCTGTTCTGCCTTGAACTCTCTGAGATCTATCTGCACTGACCCCTAGTGCTGGGATTGGCCACATGTAACATTTTCAATATGTAACATTTGTATCCTTCAGTTCCCAGTGAGTTATTTTGTGCTTTTGTCTTAAATCCTTGTTACCAATATTTTGTTAGTTTCCAAAGCATGAGGATTCTAAGTGTCATTTTGTAGCCATGTTCTAATTTTCTTGCAGGTTGTTACAGAGCACAGTTGGCGGGCCTCTGGCTCTCTGAATTGACCAGGGATTGCTTTAGTGCAGGTGTAAACCACTCAGTTCCCCGCCCATGTGGCTTCAAAAGTTGAGTACCGCCTTTGGTATTTGAGACGGCGATTTAAAGACAGGATTTCCTTACTCTTCTGCCTGGTGTTCATTCTTTGCTTTCATGGATTTGTGGCTCAGAGCCAACCGTTGCCTGTTGATAGCTTGTGACACATGTGTGTCCTGTTAAATTAACCCTCTGGGAACCCAGAAAGTCCCAACTTGAAGCGTTTCTGGTTTCCACAGTATAGACTTTTCCACTGCAGACAATAGCGAGTTGCCCGGGGCTAACGACTGCCTTTCAAAATCCTCCAGTATTTCACACAGATCTGCCGACTAGTGTGAGCCAGTGCGACACTCCTTATTTAATGGTTTTTCAGGATGCATGTGTGCCCTGAAGTCAGAGGACAACTTCAAGGAGTCAGCATTATCCTTTGACCACTTGGGTCCAAAGACTAGAACCTGGGTCATTAGGTTTAATGACAAGTGACTTTACCCACTCAGTCATCTAGCTGGCCATTTTATTTTTTGACATTTATGTTGTGTATTTGTTTTTTGTTTGTTTACTTATTTATTTATTTTTGAGACGGGTTTTTCTGTGTAACAGCCATAGATATCCTGGAACTCACTTTGTAGATCAGGCTGGCTCACAGAGGTCTATTTCTGCCTCCCAAGTGCTCCGACTAAAGGCGTGCACCACCACTGCCCAGCTATATATTTGTTTTAGCCTTGGCTTTATTTTTCTTACCCTTACTTTCCCTTTGTCTCAGTTGCTTTTTAAACCGTCTGCCTCTGGTAGAGGTGTCAAACTCTTAGAATGAAGAGTGTAATGATATGGTTATTTGAGCGATAGAAACAAAACGAAGCCGTCCAGCTTGAACAGGTTTATATTTCAGTTTGTTTCTGTGGATCTGTGTGGGTGCTGGTTCAGGCATGTCTCGGGCTTGAGGGGTCAAGGCTAACTGAGCTTGGAAAGTTCCCACACTGTTCTGCTCACAGTCCCTTCTCAGTTCCTCTCACTAGGGAGACCGTCCTGGCTGCCACTGAGCAACTGCGGTTGATTTCAGGGCAGGCTGGGAGTTCTGATTCTGCTCGCTGCCCGCTTTCAGTTCTTGCTTTCTGAATCCTACTCAGAATTCCCAGTGGCCATCGTGGGAGTGGGCTCTTAAACTAGCATTTCCATTTCAAAATAAATTAAACAGAAAGGCTAGAGTGGCTGGCGTTGTGATTTTAGACACCCCCTTCCAGAGGCACGGGATCACTCAGCGTACCTTGAATCTGTGCGCTCGCTCTGCCTTCAGCCTTACTCGCTGTTCAGTTTAATATGCTTGATCATTCAGTTGTTTATTAGCAAAATAGCAGTGCGTACTGGAGATGCAAACTACCTCAAGGTCACCAGGGCATCATTTGACCACAGGAGGATGAAGGGGGTGGTTGGGCCTGCCTCGGGACACAGAAAGATGGGAACTGGGAGCTGGGTTTACTTGGTTTCTGGGACACCTGTGACAGCTGCCTGCCAAAGGACAAGGGTGCTGTGCTCTCATCTGTGAGCCCCAGAGTGAATGCTCATCGTCCTTCCTTTGAGCTTTACCTCTGAGCTGCATCCAGCAGTCGTGTAGAATTTTTATGGCTTGCATTATTTGAAAAAATTTTTTTTCTCTTATTTGCATCTGGAGGCCAGAGGTCACTAGCAGGTGAGCTCCTCAGTCACTTTCTACTTTACCTTTTGAGACAGGGTCTCTCACTAAATCTGGGACTTAGTGATTTGTTTGGCCATTGTGTTCCACGGGTCTGTTCTGTCTCCCCAGAACCAAGGTTCCATGGTGCCACTGTGCCTAGCTTCTGCATGGGTGCTGGGAATCTGGTCCCCAGTTTGTGTGCACATCTGACCCTTTATTGACTGAGCCATCTCCTCAGCACCTGGTCTACATTATGTAAAAAACCATCCAGGGGCTGGAGAGATGGCTCCGTGGCTAAGTGCCCGGCTGTTCTTGTGGAAGATCTAGGCTTGGTTCCCAGCAACTACATGGCAGCTCACAACTAAACTCCAGTTCCAGAGTTTCCAGAGTCCCTCTGGCCTCTGCAGGGACCTGCATATATTCATGAAGGGGAAAAAAATCTATATGCAGACAATAAAAGTAAATAAATCTTTAAAAGTTAAAAAAAAATCAGTACACAGCACCCTCTCATATACGGGGCTTTTTCTCCTCCTGCCCTCTACTCCCTTCCTCTGGGGAAGATGATGTTTTAGCTTTGAGGTAAAGAATGATAAAGTCGCCGGGCGGTGGTGGCACCGCCTTTAACCCCAGCACTTGGAAGCAGAGGCAGGCGGCACTCAGTGAGTTCGAGGCCAACCTGGTCTACAGAGCAAGTTCCAGGACTGGCTCCATACCTGCTGGGAAACCCTGGCTCGAAAAACCAAAAACCAAACCAACAAACAAAAGAAGCAATGATAAGGTGTGGACCTGAACGTGAAGCTTCACAGCAGCCTTTTCCATTCCCGAGTCTAACTGTACAGAAGTTCATTGAGTTGTGAAAGTTTTGGATCTGGTTAATTTTGGTGTTGGATGCTTTCATTTATTTGCAATTTATTTATTTTTATTTTCAAGTGTTTTTTTTTAATAGCAAAGTTTATTAAAAAAAGGATGAAAATGGCACTCTGATATCTGGGTTGGGGCAGAAGCTCCCCTCCCTATGCTATTTCTTTCTGACACCCATTTCACTTTCTGTCCATGCTACCAGGATCTGGCTCCATGACAGGGGAGTCTGGGGACAGTCACTCATCATAGAACTTTGGCAGCTCGTCTCCCAGGATTACTCGATGGTCCACGCCAGCAGCTGTAATGGTGGCCAGGTAGATGACACCCCCACTAGAGCCATCGCGGTTCATGGCCAGAGCGATGGCTGCAGAAGGTTTGCATTGGAGAGAGGAGCAGGAAATGGCTTAGCCTCAATGCTCTTTCCCTCCCCTTTCCAGCCATATGCCACGTCTCCCTCAAAACTCCTCGTACAAAGACATCTTCAGAAATGTCCAGTAGAACAGCATCTGCCCGTGTCCCTACTGCGAATGTCCCCACCATGTTCTACTGCAGATGAACACATTGTCCAAAGCAAGTTTGTGTGAGCTGAGTTGGAGCAGGGGTGGTGCTAGCCCAGCACACTGCTGGTTCCCACAGTGATCTTATACTCTTACTTGATTTGCTCCAAGCAGCCCCAATGCATCCCTGCTGCTCCAGAGCTCTTTTAACATTTGCCTCATTCCCTTTCACTCTAAAATGTCTCCCAGGAGATGGCTCAGTGGTTAAGAGCACTGACTGCTCTTCCAGAGGACCCAGGTTCAATTCCCAGCACCCACATGGCAGCTCACAACTGTCTGAAGATCCAGTTGCAGGGGATCTGACACCTTCACACCAATGCACATAAAATAAAGTTAAATAAACCATAAAAAAATCTTAAAAAAAATAAAAAATAAAATGTCTCCCAGTTTTGCAGGGTGGGGCTGGGGAGATGGTTTAGTGGTTAAGAGCACTTATTGTTCTTACAGAGGACCTGGGTGAGTTTGGTTCCCAGCACCCACATCAGGTGGCTCACAACTGCTTGTAACTCCAGCTCCAGGAGATCCTCTTCTGGCCTCCACGGACACACGCACAGCCCACACACAGACACACTCGTGTACCTACACATACCTAAAGTGAATATTGTCTAAAAGCTTGGACGTGGGATGTTTGTCCATGTATTCCTTTTCTGATTCCTCACAGTCTACTTTCCTTCCATGTCCACAAACCCTCCCGAATCACCCCTCACTTGGCTAGTTACCATTTGTGGTGAAGCGCCTGCACTCCTCAGGGGTCATGTCTGGCTTATAGGCTGCATCCACATAACCGTAAATGTAGGTACTGCCAGAACCCCCGATGGCAAAGGGCTGTCGAATCAGCATTCCTCCCATGGTTCCGTACACCTAGAGACCAGTTTCCACAGGTCAGAGGCAAGGATCACCCCACAGCTTCCTCCACTGAGACAAGCAGACATGAAGACCGGGACCCCACAATTGAACCTGCAGTACGCTTTCTCTCTCTCTCTCTCTCTCTCTCTCTCTCTCTCTCTTCCTTCCTTCTTTCCTTCCTTTTTTATTCATTCATTCATTCATTCATTCATTCATTCATTCATATGTTTTGAAGCAGGGTCTCACTGTGTAGCCCTGGCTGGCCTGAACTCTATCTACAACAGGTTCTTCAAACTTACAGAGGTCCACATGCCCCCACCTCCCGAGTGCTGGGACTGAAGGCATCTGTCACCACACCTGGTCAGGTGTATGTTTTAGAGGACCTGTCTTTGGACTACATTGCCAGAATGATGTGCGACTTTCATCTCTCTGAAGAGAGGAGTCGCAGACCCTGAGACCAGGAAGAGACTGCTTACCTGGCCCCCCTCACGTTGGTCCCAGCCAGCTACCATGAGATGTGCAGACAAATCCTCGCGGTACTTGTAGGTGATATTCCTTACCACGTTTGCAGCTGCCAGAACAAGGGGTGGCTCCTCCAGTTCCAACCTGAAGAGGATGTTGGGAGTAAGGTCAGTACCGTGTTCTAAGTCCCACCCTTGGACCACAGTCACCCTCTCCCACCCATGGACCACGTCACCCTCTCCCACCCACGGGCCACGGTCACCCTCGCCCACCCACGGACCACGGTCACCCTCTTTGCCGGTCACATTTGAGCCCGCAGCAGCCGCAGCAGACTCCAGCTTCTCTCCCACGTGCCTAGGGGAGCTGGGGTCCCACATCACCAGGGAGAGGCCTTCAGCTGTTCACCCTCTTTTTCTTGGCTCCACCTTCCCACTCCTATTGATAAACCCCTCCTTTGACTCTAAGGGCCTTGCCCTCACAGGGCAAGCAGATAAAGCCTTGCTTCCGTCCCAATGACCTTGATTTCTCATCTGGCAACTGCCTGATATTAGGGGTGGGCCAAATTGCTATCTTCTTCCTGATTTCCTATATCAGGGCAATGATGCGCCCTTTTCAAGTCTCCACAGGGGAGACAGGGTCAGCACTGTGATTTCTTCTCCACAGAAGCAGGACACTGGTCCCCAGACACTCCAGTGCCAGTTCAAAGCTGGCAGAGCCATGCAGCTGGGGGGTTTACTGGGGGTCAGGACCCCAGGGCTTTGTACCCGTGCAGCTCCAGCTGGTAGGCGGCCATGTCAGCTATGGCTTGGGCATCAGCAGCTGAGCCAGAAAGGGCGCAGTAGATTCGCTGGTGCAGAGGGGACAGCTTGTCAAACACCCGGTTCACCACCGCTTGTCTGTTGGGAAGGAGCCAAATGTTCAAGTGGGTCTGACAAGAAAAGAGCGAGGCTTGCAAGGCTTCGGTTAGAACAGGAAAAGCAAGCAGACATTATGTCAGCTAGGTAACTCACCGTGCTAACCACAGTGAGACTGCCGGGCTGGGCATGCGGCCCAGGTGGCATTGTCCCTGCCCGGCAGGCGCAAAACCCAGTGTGGCCCAAGCTGGATACGGTGGCACTCAGGAAGTAAAGGCAGGATCAGGAGTTCAAGGCCAGATTAACTACATAGCAAGTTTGAGGCCAACCTGCGCTACAGGAGACTCTATTTTTAGACACTACAGTCCCCTGAATCTAGACTTTTAAATTTTATTTATTTTAAATAAATTTTAAATGCTTACATTTTATAGCAAAATAATAAAAAGAACACCTCGTTAAGAAAAACGTGCCTCTGAGCCAGGTGGTGCACATCTTTAATCCTAGCACTCGGGAGGCAAAGGCTGAAGGATTTTGAGTTTGAGGTCAGCCTGGTTTACAGAGTGAGTTCTAGGACAGTCAGGGCTAAAACCCCTTTTTCAAAATAATAATAAAAAAGGTGAGCCAGGTGGTGGTGGCGCACACCTTTAATCCCAGCACTCGGAAGGCAGAGGCAGGCGGATCTCTCTGAGTTCAAGACCAGCCTGGTCTACAAGAGCTAGTTCCAGGACAGGCTCCAAAGCCACAGAGAAACCCTGTCTCGAAAAACAAAACAAAAATAAATAAATAAATAAGTAAAATAAAAACAGTGAAGAAAGAATAAAAGTGCGCCTCTTCCTGGCGTTTCTCTGCTATCAATCACCTGGAGGGGCTACGGTATCTACAGAACAGAGCAGAAACAGCTGTGATGCCAGACACAGCCTCACTGCTGTGTGGGGAAAATGGCCAGGAGGGGAGACCAAGCAAATGCAGTTCCAACTGTGGCAAATGAGTGAGATCCCTGCTTGACAAAATCATTTTTATCCTAAGTGCAGATAGCAGGGTCCCTCTGCAACCTACCCCGTGTCCCTTGGAGACAAGATTTCTTTACGTCCATCAAAAGCTACAAAACATTCAGCCCCGCAGATCCTTGCCCAGGAATTCAGAGGTCCGAACACCTACCCAGCATTGCATTCTGATGGCTTTCTGCAAAGTTCGGCTACATTTCCTGGATGGTTACCATACTGTTCCAAAGCGGGTAAGGAAAAACGTGCACTTAGGGCCACCAGCTCCCTTCCCAACACATAGCGCTTTTATGATACTCACCCTGCTGACACCCGGGAATCAGAACCCACCACGACACCCCCATCAAACTCCACCGCCATGATGGTTGTCTGCAGAGAGACACAGAGCATGAAATGTCAGAGCAAGAAGGGCCTCGGCCCTTCATCTTAAGGAAGATGAACTGTTGGTGGCGGGAGGTGACTGACTCAAGGTCATACAGTCCTTCGGGCCTGTTTTCTGTGCTGTTGTGTCCCACTGCAGGGGACTGTCACAGCGTGGCTGTGGTACAGCGTGGAGACGCCTACCCCCAGCTCCAGTTTTCCTTCCCACCCTGAAGAGAAGCTAGGACCGGCTTAGAGGCAAAAGCAATCCCGTATGGGAGCGAGAGCAGGACAGGAGGAGAAGGCCACAGAGCAAATGTCTGCACTGCCTGCCCAGTGCGCACCACACAGGTGAGTGACTGTGACACAGGCCGAGTCTTTCCGGATCCCCCACCTGCACCCTTACTTAATCAGGAGCGGGTTCTCAGGGTTACTGAACACGGAACACAGAAGAGTGCTTAACACAGCCAGGAGCCCAGGCAGGAGGAAGCTGCCAGGATCGCTCAGAGAGAGCAGAAGTCTCATTGAAGGGCCTTCTCTGCAACCAGGGGAGGGGCTGCTGGGGAACAGCAGCTCAAGAAAAGAATTAAGGAAACGTGAAGGAGGATAAAGACGCCCCTTGAGCTAAAAAGGCGCCTTAGAGACCCTCGTTTGCACCGTTGCACCGAGAAAACCCATTAGGAGAAGAATGGGTTTTCCAAGCTCACACAAGTCTCACTCTGAACCCTTGATTGATTAGACTTCTACTCCCCGAGGGGAGATTTTCCCAACCTTTCTGGACACTCCGCACCTCGTTCTGATCTCCAGGGACCCTGCACCTGAGTGTGCTTTCTGACGTACTGACCACAAATAAAAGGCCAGAAATGGCCACTCCATTCTAGCGGCTGCTCTCCTAAACCACGCTAGGAGTGTGGTTGGTGTTTCAGAGAGCAGAAACCAGTTTCCATCTCCTCCCCAGCTCCTAGGCCGGGGCAAAGTTCTCCTGCAAGCATGGGAGTGGAGGGGGGGCGCAGGGCAGCACCTGGTCCAAGGAGGGCCACCGATCACCCCTCAGCCGCCTCCTCCCGCTCCCCACAACCCCAGCGCTAGAGAGCTTGTCCTCGCTTAGGGTAGAGGTTGTAAGGGGGCCAGGTTAAGCAAAGGTATGTTTGATGTGTAGGTCCTTCTCAACGAGCCTTCATATTACCTTTTCACTCAGGTCCTTCACCCAGGACACTTTGTCAGCCCCTCTCAGCAGCGTCCCCAAGCACCTCACTTAGTTTAACCAATAGCCCCCCCCCACCCCCCCACCCCGCTGCACTGACCAGAGTGAAAGCGAAAGCGCTTTGTAGCAACTTCCCTTAGAAGCTTCCAGCTCGAGCCAAAGTACGCACCTTCCCACCAGCTTCGCATGCGGGTCCCTCCACAGACCCTCGGACACCACACTTCTGAGCAGGGATACCCTACGTTCACTGTGGAGCGCAAACGCTGGACGCCACAAACTTCCTAAGTCTTAGTCTCCTGGTCCGCTTCCCAGCGCTTTAGGGTTCTCTGGTCACCCCACCCGCTGACTCTCACCCCCAGACCCATTACCCCAGTGTGGACTTCTCCCGTCCGGAACAAGCCGGCGGTAGGTGCTCCTGCCCGCAGCATCTTAGCAGAGCAGAGCTCAGCTTTCCAATCCGCTGCCGCGCGCCGCGCTCCCAGCCAGCAGCCTGCGGCCCCGCCCCATCACCGCTCAAGGGGCGGGCAGTTCTACTTGGCACTTGGCGCCCTGCGCCAACCTGAGCAGGGCAGATCTGCCCAGAGACAAGTGACGATTGAAGGCACCACCCTGAAACTGGGGTGGGGCCTGGGATGGGAAAATTCATGCAAGCACTCGAAGAAAGCTGGGAAAGGAGAGGGGAATGGAGTGATGGAGAAAAACGCCGGAGCCGCTAACTAGCGGCAGCTTCCAGAACAGCCAGAATAGGCCAGCCTGGGCAGGCGGGTCTCAGAAGGGGCGTGTCTAGTGATTAGGTCACGGCTTTCGGTTTCTCCTTCCTCTAAACGCCTGCACTTCTGGCCAGCGCCACCAGCTCCATCGGGTGCGGGGACTTTCCGCGCCCGTCGCCGGGCCGGCCCTTCTTCCCTCCCGCGGAGACTCCTGTGCAGCAGGGACGCGGAGAGTTCCAGGCTGGGAGCAGACCCCGGACAGAGCGCACGATGGCTGCGCTTGCCTGGCTGGCGGCCGCGTTGCTGCTGCTGGTGGACTGGCTGCTGCTGCGGCCCGGGCTCCCGGGAATCTTCTCACTGCTGGTTCCGGAGTTGCCCCTGCTCCGGGTCTGGGCGGTGGGCCTGAGTCGCTGGGCCATCCTGGGGCTGGGGGTCCGCCGGATCCTCGGGGTCACCACGGGAGCCCATGGCTGGATGGCTGCTTTGCCGCCGTTGGCAGCGGCGCTGGGTTTAGCCCAGCCGGGACTTGCCTTATTCCGAGAGCTGGCCTCCTGGGGAGCACTCCGGGAGGGTGACAACGCTGGATTACTGTACTGGGGCAGTCGCCTCGACGCTTTCGCTCTCAGTTATGTGGCAGCATTGCCCGCTGCCGCCCTATGGTACAAGTTGGGGAGCCTCTGGGCGCCCAGCAGCGGCAGGGGTGCTGGAGACATGGTGTGCCGACTGTTAGGCTTCCTGGGTTCTGAGAAGCGGCGCCTCCACCTGGTTCTGCTGCTTTTGGTCCTCTCCTGCCTTGGTAAGAGGGACACAGAGCGAAAGAGCAGGGCACAGGGGACCGGGTAGGAATCCAGAGTAACGGGCAGAAATGAAGATGAAATGGTCTCGGGAAGTGTCAGAGCCTACGGAGGCAACTTAGGCAGAAAGGGAAGGACCCTGGCCCGAGAGGTAGCTCTTACAAGGGTGCTGGAGACAGGGAGCAGAACTTGACATCACAGCCCTAGTGTGAAGGTTTCTCTCCACTTCGCCATCTTTCTTTTCTTTTTTTCTTTCTTTTTTTCCCTTTGAGACAGGGTCTTTCTGTGTAGTCTGGTTGTTCTGGAACTCACTGTGTAGCCCAGGCTGGCCTCAAACCCAGAGAGATCTGTCTGCTTCTGTCTCGCAGTGCTGGGACTAAAGACTTGTGCCTCAACCCTGCTAACTGTTCTTTTTCTTAATTAGTCCTTGAAAAGTTTGATGTAGCTGAACAGGCTTGGGTCAGTGGGCTCAGCTCCTGCTTTCTGGATGGCGAAGGGAGAGGGGCAGGAGGAGATGGTAATTGGTGTGCCCATAACGTTTGTGACTGAGCTGCCCCCTCTCTCTCCAGGGGAAATGGCCATTCCGTTCTTCACCGGCCGCATCACTGACTGGATTCTTCAGGATAAGACAGCTCCTAGCTTTGTTCGCAACATCTGGCTCATGTCCATTCTCACCATAGCCAGGTGTGGAGGATGGGAATGGGGAGCCCCGGAGCAGAGGGAACTGGATGCTGGGACTGTTGTTTCTGTATAGCTCTGCAGGGTTCTGGAACTCTGTCCCAGGAGCACATCTGACCCTCCTTCCGTCTCTCCACCCCTCTAGCACAGTGCTGGAGTTTACTGGAGATGGCATCTACAACTTCACCATGGGCCACATGCACAGCCGTGCACACGGAGAGGTGTTTCGGGCTGTCCTTCGCCAGGAGACAGGGTTTTTCCTGCAGAACCCAGCAGGTAGCTCACAAAACTTTTTCGTTTGTATAATATAACCTATATATCTCTATACACACTGCCCTCAACTGCCCCCCTTTATAAACATCTACATACACATGCCTAGGTTCAACTCTCAGCCATATAAATGGGTGTGGCAATCCCAGCACTTGGGAGATGGAGGCAGGGGATAGAGGTTGAAGTTCAAAGTCATTCACCCCCATAGCCAACCTGAGGCCAGCCTAGGCTACATGAGATCCTATATGTTAGGCAAAAACTCTACCAGTTGAGCGACTTCCCAGGCCTCCTTATTCATATGTATCACAAATGGAGCAAAGTATTCTTGGTTGGCCTGGAATTCACTGAGTAGACCAGGTTGGCCTTGACTGCCTCTGCCCCTCAGAGTGTTGGCATTAAAGGTGTGTGCCACCACACCCAACTACAACTTCTTTATAGGCCAACGCAGGCCTGCCGGAGCTTTCCTGCACTGAAGTTCCCACACCTACCCAAGCTCCCACCCCTGCTAGCTGCAGCCTCCTCAGGATGTCGTGCTGATATGCCCGCCCGCTGGGGCACCCTGTTGTCTGTTAGCTCCTCTTGTCTCTGTGAGCCGCTGTCTCTCTCACTGGCTTTCTCGACCTCAATGTGGCAGGTTCCATCACATCTCGGGTAACGGAGGACACGTCCAATGTCTGTGAGTCTGTCAGTGACAAGCTGAACCTGCTGATGTGGTACCTGGGGCGAGGCCTGTGTCTCCTGGCGTTTATGTTTTGGGGGTCGCTGTACCTCACTTTGGTCACTCTGCTCGCCCTGCCCCTGCTTTTCCTTCTGCCTCGGAAGCTGGGGAAAGTGTACCAGGTATGTTCTCAGGGTCCTCAGTTCTGACTGCACTGGGCGCTACTTTCCACGGCTTTTCCGTCCTCCTGAGCCCCCGCCCCTGTTGCCTCTGGCCCCATACTGCCCTGCACCCACAGCCATGTTCTCTGCCTTCTCTGGCCACAATCTGTCCCTATGAATTGGGTCCCAGGCTGGAGAGACAGTTCAGAGTTAAGGGTGCTGGCTGCTCCACCAGAGGACCAGAGTTTGGTCCCCAGCACCCACGCCAGGCAGTTCACGATGGTCTGTCGTCTGATGCCCTCTTCTGATCCCCATGGATGCCTATACACACATGCATATACACACTTAAAAAATAAAAATGAATCTTACAAAAACTGAATTAGTTTCTTCCGCACATCTTCTACCTAGAAGTATGGCTGCGGACCCTTTCTCTTTCCTCTGTCCCTCTGACTAATCTCCACCTGGGAAACGTAGGTCTTGGGGTCCTTCTCACTTGCACGCCCAGTGTGAGGCCTCTGCTTCTTGTCTCCCCACAGTCATTGCAGATGAAGGTGCAGGAGTCTCTAGCAAAGTCCTCGCAGGTGGCCATTGAAGCCCTGTCAGCGATGCCTACCGTGCGGAGCTTTGCCAACGAGGAGGGAGAGGCCCAGAAGTTTAAGCAGAAACTCGAGGAAATGAAGACACTCAACAAGAAGGAGGCCTTGGCCTATGTAGTCGAAGTCTGGACCATGAATGTGAGTACCCAGAGATGAATGCCCACTCCGTTGTCCCAACGTGTCTTGATTTTATTGTTTGCCAATCCCACTCTGTCCCTCTTCCAGTGGGGAGTGACTGACTCGGGGTTTTTGATCACTCGACTCTCCATGCTTTCTGGTGCTGGGAGCACCCACCCACACAGACTTCACTCAACCTGTGTGTTAGCGAGATGCTACTCTCCCAGCTCCAGGTCTTGTCTTTGCCTCTCAGAAAGCCACACATTCCTGCGCTGTGCGTGCTTCAGGCTGGCACTGTGTGGGCGAGCTAGTGGGAGGCACGAGAAGTGCCAGAGGCGTCTGTGATAAGGACATTGAGAGAATTGGAAGCGGTAACCAGAGGTTCCGGGCTTGATCCCGATCCCGCCATCAACCAGCTCGTAACCACGCATGCGCTACCTTTTTCTAAGGCTGCTTCCCCGTTTTGTAAATGGGAATAAAAACTGGTTGGTTCTCATCTGTAGTCCCGATACTCAGGCTGAGCATGGGCCATGGGGAGAGTGAAGGCCTTGAGATGGCTCCGGAGGTAAAGCTGCCTGCTGCCGAGCCATGGCCTCAGGTCCATCTCTGGAGCCCGCACGATAGAAGGAGACAGTTGGCCCCTGAAAGATGACCTCTGACCTCCACAAGGTGCACCCTAGTGTCTACTCACATATAAACAAATACATGTAGCTTTAAAAAGTAAATAACAAAAGATCCAAAACAACAACAAGAAAGGAATAATAAACTCCTTGGTGTGAGAATCAGCTGATAGCTCAGTCATTCAGAGTGCACACCTTTAATCCCAGCACTCGGGAGGCAGAGGCAGGTGGATCTCTGTGAGTTTGAAGCCAGCTTGGTCTACAGAGTGAGTTCTAGGACAGCTTCCAAAGCTACATATAAACCCTGTCTCAAAAAAAAAAAAAAAGAAATAGCAAAACAAAATAAAAACCAAAAATGTGTACAAAAATGTGTATAGACTGCTTTTCCAGATGACCAGCACTTACGTAGGGCAGCTCACTATGGCCTACAACTGTAGCTCCTGGGGCTCTGATGCCCTCTTCTGGCCTTTGCAGGCACCTACACTCATGCACACATACCTGCAGAAACACACACACGCACACACACACCTTAAAATTGCAAAAATAAATCTTTTTAAAAGAGTCAGATGTTCCTCAATCAAGGAGACGATGGCGATGAGGACATGGGGGGCTCCCTGAGCTGCGTTCAAGTCTGACCCTCGATCCCTCCTTTCCCGTCCCTCATGTCTGGGAGAATGGACTCTACTTGTGACCATTCCGGTCCATTTTATCGCATGGTTCCCCGTAGATCTCGGGAATGCTGCTGAAGGTGGGCATCCTGTATGTCGGCGGGCAGCTGGTGGTCAGAGGGGCTGTCAGCAGTGGGAACCTCGTCTCCTTTGTTCTCTACCAGCTGCAGTTCACCAGTGCTGTCGAGGTGAGACCCCCACGCAGTGTCTCTGCTGTCTGCCTGCCCATTGCTGTCTCTGCCTGCCCATTGCTGTCTCTGCCTGCCCATTGCTGTCTCTGCCTGCCCATTGCTGTCTCTGCCTGCCCATTGCTGTCTCTGCCTGCCCATTGCTGTCTCTGCCTGCCCATTGCTGTCTCTGCCTGCCCATTGCTGTCTCTGCCTGCCCATTGCTGTC
>PVIU01010991.1:0-67067 GCA_004026605.1 Ondatra zibethicus
GCATGGCAGGTGTCCTGGGAGGTTCTGCAGTGTCACTGGAGCATGGCATGTGTCCCAGAAGGTTCTCATATTCTCCCTGACCTCTCATTAGCATTCCAACATTCCACATACGGTGCCCCAGCTCTTTCCTCCTCAACCATCTCAGCCGTCCTTTTTCTGATAAGCATAAGGTGCCTCCACCAAATGATGATTAGTTCATCTCTATTTGTGTAGATGTCTGTTCTGCTCCATCTCTAGGCTGCTGTTCTCAGTAGAGCACTGGAGTCCATGCTAATGGAAGCTTCTGACCTCATGAATCTCCTTACAGTCACAGGCATTTACATAATATGCCTTCTTCCTACCCAGCCAGCTGACAAGATTTTCAAGCCTGGTTGGGTGGGTTCTGGCCAGCCTAAGTTCATGTCCCGCTCCCACTACTAAAATGAGAGAGTGGGCTTCCTTCACGCTATGTTAGCCCAGTCTTGTGATATGTGTCCTTACACTTTCGCACTCTTGTGTTTCAAAGATTTACTTTCCCTTTATTCGTGAGTGCTTGCGGGGGTGGAAGAGAGAGAGAGAGAGAGAGGTCCACAGAGGCCAGAAGACGGGACGGCATTGGATTCCCAGGAGTTGGACTACAAATTTGTGTCCCCTGGAAAAGCAATGCACATACTTAACCACTGAGCCATCTCTCCAGCCCCCACTTTGACATTATCAGTTTCTACCTTTCAATTCACATATGGTAATTCACATGTAATTTTTTTAATCTACCCTTTACTTTTTTCCCAATTGCATGTTCACTTCCAAAGATGCATACAGTATTGTATACGCTATTGATACAGCTTAGGTAATGAAAAGAATTCCTCTTTATAATCTCAAATAAGAAGGGAAGAACATAAACAGAATGTGAAAAACTGAACAGTCAAACCGAGTCTGGAGTGAAGCGACAGACGACTGAGCCTTTGTCACACATTCCTCTACTGCTAAAACTTCAGCACAAGCCCAACTTGAGATGCTCAGAGAGTAGACAGAAGGAGCTGAGCGGGATGGAGTCACAAAGCTCCTGGGTTACAAGCAAAGTGCTTGCTTAAAATGAATCACAACCATCCAGAATTTAAAAAGGCAGATAAACAAGCAGGCAGACCTTCTGTGAGCTTCATATTATAGCCATTTCTACCCATAACAGAAGGCACGGATGGACAGTGTCCTCTCTGACGCTCTGAGAAAGGCGCTTGCCTGTCGCAATGCAGAGGACTGCCCACAGGGCAAACAGTATTTGTAATTCTTGTTTTCCTGGAATAGAATGAGCAGTCATTCACTTCTTAATACTGAGTATTCAATAATTGCTTATGAAAGCGAAAGGCTGTAAGTATAGAGATAAATACCACTGAATTACATTTTCGTCATGTTAGACTATACCCTTGAATTATATCAAAATAATGGGATTTAAGGCACAGGATGTTAAATTGTGTTTTCCTTAAATTCTTCCATCATAATCACTTGTGATTAAAATCATCTTAACAGTTATGATTCTTAGCCTGTCTCCCACTGAAAGAAAGATCGCATTGGTTGCTTTTCTTTTGCATACAGATATTTATCACCAATCCCATCCACTTGGCCTTCTGTTCTCCTCACTGGATTCAGGGCAGTATAATAATAAAGGAATTTGGGAAGCGGATTCTAAATTCATTGGCAATTTCAACTTTGAGTGGTCACTGCTTTGTGCTTGCTTGGGAAACGTGATTGCTGGATTTAGAGAAAGCTGGATACAAACAGTGGTACCCATTCTTCTGAGGAAATTGAACTGTTCTTTTTCCAACCGGGTAATGATACTTAATCCATTGGGATGTAAAAACTCTATAAAAAAAAAAAAAAAGTCCTCTTTACAGAGCTCTCAGGCATCCAGTTAGGGAAAGTAAGCAGTGTTCTTAATGGAAGATAAATGGTTGTCCTGTAGGGTTGTATCTGTCATTGTAATCTCAAAAAGCATCTCGTATAAAACTAGAGTTAAAAAGACTGTCGAGGCAGGCTACACAGGTCTGCAAACTAATTCCCGGGGCTTAGCACCCAAGTCCTGTGCATGCGAAGTGTTTGAAATACCTGGGAGAAAGCTTTTCTCTTCAAGTTAGTCTAGGCAGACTCAGTGAACCCAATGTGAGATAATCCAAAACAATCCAGGTTCAACAAAGGTTGGGAAAATATTGCCGTCGACTCGGAGCTTTGATGGAGCGCTTCTTTGATCTAAAGATTATAAAACACACAGTTTCTAATCTGACAAATTTTGAGCTGCAAAGCGCAATATCTAAACATTCTTCTTTTGTCATAACAGTTTAATCCCTTAAGAATGTGATTTAAACCACTGGGGAGCAAAGGTTGCCATGAGATTTCTATGAACGAGAAAAAGTGCCTCAGACACCTTGGTGGAATTGTTTGGGGATCATTAAATGATAGAAGAAAATGCCACTCGCTGCTGGCTTGGCAGGTCACCCTCAGTTCAAGGCATGTCAAATATCCATTTTTTTTCAATGCAATGATAAAACATGTCTCCCTCCCTCCCTTTCTCTCTCTTTCGCTCTTTCTCTCTCTCTCTCTCTCTCTCTCTCTCTGGGTCCCTCTCTCTGTCTTCCTCCCTCCATCTCTCTCATTTTACCTTTGCCTTTATCCTTTTATTTCTTTACTTGAAGATCAAATTTCCATGGTAACACAAAACTAATGCCTACAGGCCTTCCAACAGCTATGATTATACCTTCAATAAAAGAAGTACTAGGTTATAATCATGTATTTCCTGTACATAAAGGTCTGAGGGGATGTGTCTGTGGTATTTTAACCAATAGTACCCAGATTTAAAGACAGGGATGGAAGTTAATCCATTTTTCTCATATGGAGCCAAATGAAACAAGTGATGTGACCAGAAGGCCTTGCTGTACCAGAAGGAAGGAGATGTGGAATCAGGTAACAGGTGGAACTTCTTCAGCAGCCCCAGACAGAGCAGTGGCCCAGCTATGCAGAATAGGAACTGGTCTGTGGTGGAGCAGGAAGCCCCTCTGTAAATCTGTTCTCACGGCATGTGGCCAATGCTCTCTTCTCTGAATCCGAAAAGGATGGTCCGTGGACAGCACTCACAGGCAAGGAGGACATTGTATAAAGGGCGTTTGCTGTGTTTGCACCTGCAGTTTTCTTTTGCCAAGAGGAGGGGCTGAGGGGAAAGGGCTGGCCTCAGGAAAGGGCTTCAGAACTTTCCTGGGGGAAATTCAGTGCTCTCACTCCCTCAGACTCCAGATGGCTGGAAAACCTAGAAAGCACGCATACTGTGTCTCCCAGACATGCGGAGCTACGAACACTCTTGCGACAGCATCTGCTCCAAGCAGCCAGATTTATGTATGGTAATGTCTATATGCTTCAGGAAACAGATATTTTTTCCCTAAATATTTTATAAGCAAATTAACCCATAAACAGAGCTTGCCAAATGACTGGTTCAACATCTTTCGGGAATAGGTTCCAGAAAACACAGTTAAACGGAACTGAGTCTTGTGGCCCTGGTCTTTGGGCTCTTGCTGTTGTAGGGATTATGAACCACCTCGATGTTGCATGAACATAGGATTATGAACCACCTCGATGTTGCATGAACATACCGGGGTATCTGAAGACCCAAGCCCTTCATTAGCTTGGTCCCAATAGGTCAACGCAAATCTAACCTGAATCATGAACTGACTGCCTAGTCTGTATATAGTATGGACACAGTGCTTTACCCACCTCAAGGACAAATATAGAGCTGGTTTCTGAAGGAGTTTCCTGTGATAGCCTAATGTTCCCAAAATCCTGCAGTTCTTGGAAACAGGTTATACCTATGGTTACCTGGGCCACCGCAGCCAGCAATGACCTTCCAAGCTGAGCCACTACTCATCCAGTATTCCCCAGATGTCCTAGACTGTAGCCCCCCAACACGGTCTGTAGCCCCCCAACACGGTGTCTGCTCTCAGAGCCCTTTCTGCACTGAATTAAAGCTTTGCTTCTGGGCAACAGAGTGTGTTTGTGTGGGGCCTGTACTTCTCTGGGGCCCAGGATCTGCTGTCTAGGACACGTTTTGTTGAGACTTACAAGAACTAGCCTACCTTTTAGGGGCACAAGGTCATCTTCCCACAATGTGGTACAAAATTCAGCCTATACGAGAAGAGTAGGTATGGATCTTTCGGAGTTTTACAACAGTGCCTGGCTTACACTCCCCTCAGAACTGGATGAGCCACCATTAAATGGCTGTCTTCACCCTGTGTCTTCAGCTTGCTACCTTTTACTAGAAAAAAAAAAGTGCCACAATTTTAACAAGTAAATAAATGTGTTCAAGCTCATGGAAGTAACAACTTGATATGCTGTGCTTTAAGGACACAGCTGAAATATTCACTGGACCACCAGACATTACTTTTAAGAACTTCTAGAGGACACTAAGGAGGTTCCAGAGGACTTTAATAGGGCAAATGTGTCTATATTTAAAAATGGGAGGAACGATGACCCTGGAACTCTGGGCGTCCGCTATTTCCCTTACCTGGAAAAACAGGAACAAATCATCCAAAAATCAATTTGCATGCTCTGAGAAGAACACATCCGACTGTGTAATAACTCAGGGGCTGTGGTGAGGGGAAGGGCTGTCAAGGCTTTATAATCTCCCCCTGCAATCGTGATAGCCTGGTAAATTAGAGGGCAGAAATGCCATCATACTTCTTCACCAATAAAGTTTATTGTCCCTTGTAACATTCTTATGTAAGCTGAATCACTCTGAGCTAGGACTGGAGGTCATAATGAAGTCACGGGGCACAGGTCTGGTGGCAGCGTTTCACCCAAAACGCAAATCAATTTGTACTTATATTTAGATTTATTTTTGTAACCTACTCCAGTAGGATTTTGTAAGGTGTCTACTTGAGACGGAGGACCAGTTCGTATGTCTATTTCTACCACACAGATTTTTCATTTGTTCATTAGACAATAATCTGAGAGGTACAATTATTCCTTTTAACAACAATATTAGAATTCAAAATAGCACTGAGATCATGGACGGAACGGAGTTCCGCAGCCTGGGGGAATATAGAACAAAAAGCCCATAGAAAGGACACCAACAGAGAGAATTCCCAAGCACACACTTTGAAAACCAGATTTAAGTTCAAACAAAAACATGTGATGACAATTATACAAGCTACCAGATTCATCATTTGATGTTAAAAATAATCAGCTGATGGAAGAGGCTTCCAGCTAAGCTGCATCAGGCCGAGGCAGTGAGTACCATGCATCAGAACCTTAGCCTCAGACTGTGCGGGCTCAGGGGTCCGGGCTCAGGCGCTGGGGGACAGAAAAGATTTTGACTCATTAATGAGGGAGTTTATGATGCAGCTGTGGAACTCTCGCTGTCCTCCCCTAGACAGGACCTGTGACCGGGGTCACCGCTTAGAAGCCTTGGGGACAGCCTGACAGCGTGATGTAAAGTCCGTTGAATCTAGTAATTTTTTTAAAAAGGACACTTGTGTTTTGTATTCCATTTCTTTGATTTCTGTCTTCCCGGCATGCTATTTCATTGGCACTGTTTTGGCACAACTTTAAAATTTAAAATCCTACCTTTTCACCACAGATATTTGGAGGCAAAAAACCTGAAAGGCCAGTTTTGGGGGGAAAATTAAATTCTGTCATGCTAAGTTTATTTAAGATCGCTTCCAGAAAATGAAAAAAAAATATTGCAGTGTTTGGGAAAACATTAAAAAGATTCAGCATTATGAGCATCATTCAAGTGTAAGAAAAAAAAGCCAACCAATAAAAAATAAATCTGTAAATATGAAATTGTCTCTTTCGGCACCTTGATGCTCCATGGTGCATTTTTTTTTTTTGTAATTCTTCAGGGTTGTTTTAAAATACATTCCTTTCTTCCAGAACACTTACAGCAAACATACCTATTTTAGCCTCAATGGCCACAAAGACTCTCAATATCTCCATATTAATGGGTTATGCTTTAGACTATTAAGCAGCCCAGGCAGATGCACTAGTTACCTCAAAGATAGCTGCAGATCAGTTGCCAGGAGCTGCCCCTGATCAAAAGCCTGAAATCACACTCGACTGTCTCTGCATCTCCCCTTATCTGATTCTTATCATTCGGCCCCTCACAGACCACAGTGGAGTGGCCCTCCAACGAGGGTTGATCCTTGCCTGTTACTTGGGGCAGAAGTGATTGGCGTCTCCTTTGATCTACTAAGAGGGCACTCTTCATCAAAAGCCACATCTTCAACACGTCACTTTGCAATAAAGCATAATGGGAGGTTTTCCATATGCTGAAGATAATGGGAAGAACTGAGAAACACACACACACACACACACACACACACACACACACACGAACAGCCTGGTGTAAAAGTCTGTCCTTTGTCCCATCCACCATTGTTGCAGTGCTATGTCTGTAGAATTCTCAGCTAAAGGGCAAAGGATACACTAGCGGCCCTGGTCCTCATGTGGAAACTCTCCCAGCTTTGTAGACTGAATGGTAGATACCCTGCCCACCTGAACCAAGTGCAGTCCTGATGGCTTGTGGGTAAGGCTCTACTATGGTTTCTGGGTGGGTGTGCATAGGACAGTTGTATACAATCAAGACGGTCTCCTACAAAGGGTGTCCGGATCTCATAAGCACTTAACTCCTGCCAAAAACACTTCAGAGGACCCATTCCATTTCTTCCCAAAGGCCGAAGACTGGAAGGATGCCCCCAATGCTGTGGCCTACATTTAAGCACACCACTGTGTATGGCCCTGACACCTGCCATGCTCTTTCCAGCCCACCCAGATGCCCTAAATATCCTGTGTCCTCCCTTTACCCCAGTATCATCCCAGCCTCATCACATCCCATTCCAATCTCAACAGTATCATTCTGCGTTCATAAAAACCCTCCAGAAAGCCTAGCTGTATTAAAAACAGAATCAAGACTACAATAACAAAACAAAACAAAAACAAAACAAGCAAAAAATGCTTTATACACCCTGTCACATGCTTACACTTTGATGTGGTGTCTTTAACTTAATTACCTGCTGTGGAATAATTCTCTTGTACACTGCAAAAATTTGTCACTCAAATTGGTTTAATAAAACACGGATTGCCCAATATGCAGGCAGGAAATATAGGCAGGATGACCTAAGCAAGCAGGATGGGAAAGGAAGGGTAGAGTCAGAGGAGTCACCAGCCAGATGCAGAGGGGGCAGGAGATGAACACACCATGCAAATAAAGGTCCTGCCACATGGCAGAGCATAAATAAAGAATATGGGTTAACTTAAAACGTAAGAGCTAGTTAGTAACAAACCTGAGCTACAGTTGATCAATGATTATTTGGGACAGGCAGGTGGGACAGGAAACGTTGGTTTATATTTACCTCTAAAACCTCACAGCAGAGGCAGCCCCTTCACAGTCCTGGGAAACCCCCTTTTCTTGGTTCTCACCACACACTGTTGGGGACATGCACCTCAGAACACAGCTTCTTTGTAGTCTGGGCTTGGATGCAACAAACTGAGCCAGCTGTGTGGTGGAGTTCTACCCAGTTGTCTCATCAAGAACCTGGAGACCAACTTACTTCCCACAACCTGAGACCTAAGACATAAGCCCCACTGGGTATAGGTTCCTCTTCCTGCCATCTACGTGATCGCTTCCTAGTCTTCAGTTTTCTCACGGATGACATCATCATCTCTGAGTCTTCCCCAATTCTCCCAGTTTTATCTGCATCCTCTGGAATGCACTTGTCTGTATGCTCTTCCTTTTGACTCTCTCTTCCTATCCTCGTGGCCACATCTTGGGATCATGTGTTCATCTTCATCCTTAGACCCTTGCTCCAAAGCCTCAGCACCAAGAAATCAACCAATGAGCTACATACTTCTGTAGAATATTTCCTCTCTCTTTACTGCTTGTGTACCATGTCTGCTTCTGTAAGTGTCTAAACACCACCTCCCTCACAGTCCGGGTCATCTACCAAGCCCACCCCCTTAGTTATGGCATCAGAAGGTGACGGCATCAATTTATACCTCACCTTCTTCCAGCAACAATGGTTGCCCTTACACAGTCACCAATGAGGACTCCAGATCCATCTCTTTCCATCCATCCCTCACCACCATGACCAAAGCTGAGACCCTCATTATCTAAGACTACTTCTGTCCATCACGTTTTCAACTTCAAAGTCTTACCCACAGACCCGCAACTTCCAAATGTTTAGCCTTTGCACCCACTCTGACTTCTCCCAACTTCCCTTCTCCTCGGTTGTCACTGTCTCTTTGCCCCCTTTTACCTTGTTGATTTGACTCCTCCACAGTTTAGCTTAGTCTGTATATTGGTGTGTTTTCCGTTGCTATAATAAAATGCAGAAAGCCGGGTGTTGTGTAAAAAGAGGCTTGTTGAACCAAGTTGAGAGGCAGAAACTTCAAGGTCAGGCTGCATTGTGAGTTTGGCCTCTGGGGAGGCTTTCTGTGACTGTAAGATGACAAGTTGCCATGGAGCTCCTGAGTCACGCCTACTCTTTCCATCTCAAACTGTACTCATGAGAACCAGGCAGGGACCTATGAAAGCTTCACTACTCCCTTCTGACACTGTCGCCAGATCAGTGACCTTCCAGTGGGCTCCATCCACCTCTCAACTCTAACATGAATAATAAAAACCCGGACAGGTTTGGGGATTCCACCTGAAGACTGGAAAAGCAAATCAGTCAGCCACTAGAGAGCTCGTCCCTCTAAGAAATCCTCAGACTGAAAGAGAACAAGCTCCTGTCTTGTTGTAAGAGGAGTGGGCCTGCTTTTCGTCCCGGCCGCCCGGCTCCTGGCCACCCCCGAAATAACCACATGGAAATTGTATTAATTAAATTACTGCCTGGCCCATTAGTTTTAGCCTCTTACTGGCTAACTCTCACATCTTGATTTAACCCATTTTTAATAATCTGTATAGCACCACAAGGTTGTGGCTTACCGGGAAAGATTCCTAACCAGCGTCAGTCTCAGGCAGGAGTTTCATGGCGTCTGCCACACTACCTTCTTCCCAGCATTCTGTTCTGTCTACTCTGCCTACTTGATTTCTGCCCTATCAAAAGGCCAAGGCAGTTTCTTTATTCACCAATGAAAGCAACCCAAATACAGAAGAACCTCCTACACCACTGTCTCATCCCAGCTTATATCCCTATCTAGCGTCCAGATTAAAGGTGTGAGCCATCACCACCTGGATCTGTTTCTGCATTGATTTGGTGTAGCCCAGGGTGACCTTGAACTCAAGGAATCTGTCTGCCTCTGTTTCCCAAATCCAGGGATTAAAGGTCTGTGACACCACTGCCTGACCTCTAGTGGCTTAGTTTTACCTTCTGCTCTTCATGCAAGCTTTATTTATAAACATTAATAAATTATCTCTATACTCAATGTTGCATCAGACACCAAGTCCACAACAAGTTCCATCTAGATTCAAGCCATGGAAACATCTGTGTATGACAACCTGAAAGATGGCCTCATGCTCACCTAGAAATCCCTCTAACAAAGCCCTGACAATTTTCTACAGAACCTTGAAAAGATCACAGAGTCAAGTATTCCCCAGACTTCCATAAAACAAAATAAAATAAGGTTTTATTAACATGCCATCAGACATCTAGCAAACATCATCTATGTGTAAAGTAGGATACACTCATGGACCCTAGTAGCTCTCCAGCTTTCCAATTCCCTTCGCTGGGCCTCTAGTTCCTCGGCAATGTGGTGAGAAGATTAAAACAGACAAATTCTTTTCAACAATTCTGTTTATCTTTTTCTACCTCACCTCTTTTTGTAATAAAGCTTTCCTGATTTTAAGCAAAAATTTATTAAGAAACCCCCCAAAATAAAAAATAGATAAAGCTGATCAAAAGAAACCCTCTGGCATTATGCATTTTTATTTCTTCGTAAAAATAAATATTTAATTTGCATAGCCCCAAAAACACCTGTGTGGAGCCCAGGGCTGTGCAAAGCTCATATTGAATACTGCTCTTCCACACCTTTGAGCAGCAAGCCTTATAAAAAAATATACATTTTACAAAGTATATTTAGCTTCATCTAGACACACAAACACTTCTGTGTGCATGTATATGGATTCATACACACACCTGTGCATGCATATATAATGTACATACAGGAGCACACATGCACACCATTGAATAAACAGAGTCTTTTGGAAGGATGAACATAAAATTTACATTGATTTTCCTCCCACAAGTAAGAATAGGCAGAAGGAGGGAACTGTGAGCAAACAGCTCCTCCCTCACTTAACATTAGTGTGGACATTTATAATTAAAAGCAAATAAACCGCCATGCTGCGACCTGGAGTCAGTCCGCTAGATAAGGTCCATTAGACTTGGTTTAATTTTTAAATGTCGGTAGAACATTGAGGCAGCATCATGTTTCCTCTGTAATAAATTTCTATTGGACCATATTCTACCACAAAGTCTGAGAATAAAGTCTCACACGGTAAATAAGAGGGCAAGTTCAATGGTGGCATATTCGATAGAGACACCACACACCTGACGTAAATGTCTCTAAATGGCTGAAATGCTTGTTGTTGAACTTGGCCTAAACACATAAACGATTTCTATGAAAAGAAAATATTTTTTTAGCTTGGCCTCTGGATTGTATAGTTGGTTGGTTTTTATATTAAGCATTCTTCCTCCTCCTTCATCTCTTTCTTCCTTCTTCCTCCTCTTCTTCCTGATCCTTCTTTCCATGTCCTCCTCTCCTCTTCATCTTCCCCTTTTCTCCCCTTCCTCACCTCCTCCTCTTTCACCTTCCCCCACCCTGTCTTCCCCCTCTGCTCTCCTCTTCTTCCCTTCCTACTCCTCCACCTTCTTGCCACACTTTCTCTTGGTGTTTTGGTTTCATGCTTCTCTTCCAGCAGTGAAGAGAATGCTCTAATGAGCTTCTGCAGTGTGCCAAGCACTCCCATCTTTATAGCTCTGGATATGAGAGCAAAGTGAAGATTAGCTCTTATTTTATCAAAAGTCACAAGTAATTGTTCTCCAAATATCTAGGTGGAAGAGATGAACAAACTAAAAACCCAAACGTGAATGCATGCCTGGCTTTGTTCCAGAACTGAAACTCCTTTGAAATGTCCACCGCCAGCATAAAACTCTTCCCCTGGGGCCATGAGGAAAATGCTTATGCAGTGTGCAACAGTCGCTCTGGATGGTGGTGGGCTCTCAGCTTTTCCCCGTATGCAGCAAAGAATCCATCATGCCCATAGATGTCTAGCCTCACTTCCCATTCTGATGCTTAAATCAGCATCTTATTCTGCCTCCTCTGCTCCCTCCTTCTCCTGGCAGCTGGCTGGCTTTGGTACAACTTTGGTTTAAACCACTTCTGATGCAGTTTAAACACCGTGTTTACCTGCAGGCGAGCCCTGGTGTCTACAGGGGTGGGAAAATGAAGTGATGGAGAAAAAAGGAGACATGTCATTCACTATAGAAAATGGACCTACAAGGGCAGGTTGAGAGCTAAGACAGGGAAATAAAAAAACCAGTGCCAACTGGCTAATGACACATTTTTCATTTTTTTAAAAAAAGTGTGTGTCCCACTCCTCTTTGTAAAATTACCGTTATGGTTTGAACACTGCTACTCCCAGAAATATACATGCCCTGAGTTCTAGAACTGATAAATATTACCACAAACAGCCGAAAGGGCAAAGATGACCTGGATATGTGATCAAGTTGAAGGTTTTGAGACAGGGAGATGGTCCTAGATCATCTGGATAGGCTCTAAACACATATTTGTCATAGGAAGGATGGCGAGGGAGACTTGACTCACACACTAGGAAGGAGCAATGAAGCCAAAGGGGGAGCTACAGCTGCTCCCACAAACCAAGGACAACCAACAGAAGAGGCAGGAGTTGTATCCCAGAGATACATGGCTACACCCAGAGATAGTGACTGAGACTTGGATCTCCATAGCCACAAAAGAATAAATTAATTTTGTTTGGGGCCACCAACGTGTGAGACTTATTACAACGTTCACAGAAAATGAATACAGTCAAGAACCATTATGATTGCAAAGTTGATATTAAAGTGTCAAATAATCTCTAAAATCTATTTCTTTTACATCTACGAAATATCTCCAAAACCTCCATTAACTTATAAACCGAGGGAAAAAGTGATGATGCATCCAGGGAAGAAATGATGCAGCCAGAGAAGAAATGATACAGCTGCAGAAGCTTATTAACGACAGCAATGGCGTGTGACCGCAGTCAAGTCAAGCCAGAGTTGGCATTTTGAGAAGACTTCTTAAGGTCAAGGTCTAGCTATTAAGTTCTACTCACCTGAGATCTTTTCTCTATTTGTTTTCTCTGTGTGTGTGTGTGTGTCTAGCTTGCTCTCTCTCTTTCTCTCTGTCCCTCTGTGTGTGTATATTTGTGTGTCTAGCTTGCTTTCTCTCTCTCTCTCTCTCTCTCTCTCTCTCTCTCTCTCTCTCTCTCACACACACACACACACACACACACACACACATCTCACACACACACACTAAACATGCCTCTTGTCTTTTTTTGTTAGTCCAGGCAGTTCAAGTGACTTTGCTAAGCAGTAATGATAGAAGAAATACATGTGTCAAATGATGGCTGGAGTGTAAGATGGTAGTATTGCGGTAATGAATCGTCCTACGGCTCACATGTGCCTCAGGATAGCTATTAATGTGACCTCAACACAAATGGCAAGCTTCCTGGAAATATTATGGCCATTTTGGGGAGCTTCTGGGGAATTTTTGATAACTCAATGATTATCAGGCATAACCTTTACAGGTGAAAAGATCACGTTGCGACGTCAAAAGGTTGGTCATACTTTAACTCTTTAGTGCATGCAAAGACTACCTGGGCGTCTAGTTAAAATTCATACTCACAGGACTGGACACACTCCCACCCAAGTGGGATGACACCATCTGGCTATGTATTGAAAAGAGAGGTCCAAATGGTACAGCCAGAACGTGTGTGCTGAGTTTCCTTAAACAGTAGAAACACTTAATCGTCATGATTGTACGGAGCTCCCAACTCCACGTTTACGTCAGTCTAGTGAGATTTGCATGATCCAGGACACATGCGCAATACCCTTCAGTGAGTGGACAACCCCTGTGACGTGAGCGCTGAGCACATAGCAACATCTTTTTCTATACACAAAGACCACTGTGGCCTTGGAAGTTAAAGTGCGTTGGTGCAGTCCTCCTAGGGACCCGTCCTCTGGCTCAGGGATCCATCACTGTGTCCATCGATGGTGCTGTCTGCAGGGTGTGACACCAGAGCTCCCGGGCAGCAAGGTGTTGGGCAGGGGCGTTTCTCATCACTCACAGCCCATTTGCTAGAACTGGTCGTGTGGTCCCACCTAGCCGGGAGAGTGTAGGTAAGTGTGGGGAGTTCATGGATATTCAAGGAGCCAGAAACCTCTCTGCTAAAATATGAGCGGCAATAATGTCACCCTGATTATTTGCATTCAAGTTGTCTTGTGTGACAGACACTTCCAGGCGCTCTCAGAGGATTTTGCTGCTCATGGTGATCACATCCAGGACACGATGCTAGTTAAAAAGCTTCGCGGTTAGGCTAACAGTTCATGCACTAGCGTGACTTCCTATGCTTGCTATGCTTGCACCGGCAGTGTCTGACTTTAAGCCGCTGATGGAAGGGAATCTAAGTGTCCATCCAGACATCCTCCACTGCAGGTTGTGCCTAGATTCGCTGATGTCTATAAATGATACTAACAAAAGGCAGAGGGAAGGAATTAATGAGAAATTGGCAGATTTCCCCTCCTGTGATGAATGATATGTTGACCTGAAACAATACAGTCAATACTCCATTTAAAGTCAGACGAGGCTTTGTGCAGTTATTAAATATACCGTCAACTTGCTTATGATCCAAATGCTTTGACCATCAAATATAATGTGTGCCTATGGGAGATACGTGAAGCACAAATGTACATGGTAGGATTGCTTCTGCTTGAAGATCATTTTGGTGAAATACAAGTTGGGTCAAATGTAAAACCGTGTCTATAAGAAAACATAATACATATACACCAGAAGAAATATCACAGGCTATTCACTAGGTATGATGAAATAATACAGCATATCACTGCTGGGAATAAAATGAGATCTTTGCCTAAAACTTCAGTCATTATGATAAAATTCATGCCAGCAGTTTGTTGGTAGCCTATTTCCTTAGACCCCTTCTGCTATGCAAGAGTCCCCCCCCCCACAGATCTACGATAGACTTCTCTCTAAAACTCTCCCCTCAAAAGGAAATACTTCTAACAAAGAAATTATGAGATAATTGAAACGAATGATTGTCTTTCATCTGGGAGAATGTATACATAAGCCCATTTATTCCAAGTAAAGGAGTGATAAAATTAACCATGTCAATATGTATAAACTTATGTCTACTCCAAAGAGCACAGTGAAAGGGGTAAAGAGATTGTGTGAGACAATTGAACTAAAAATTTAAGCAGAGTAATAATATAAATCAATTATGGATATAAATATACAAAGCAGCTCGAATTTATGTACAGTAATGATATACAAAACTTTGGCCTTCAGGAAGAGAGGAAGGAGTTGTGGATGGAAGCCCAGTTTTCATTGTATCTCCACTCTTTCTTTTAAAACATAAAAGAGATCCCTGAAGCCAATACTAAAAAAAAAAAAAAAAAAGAAAATTAACATCTGTTGAGTGTGGGTGGTCGGAACCTGGATGTCTGTTGTATTATTTCATTGATTTCAGCGTGTTTGAAATATATCGTATGAAAATTAAGATGTTTAAAATAAAAATTGCTGTTTATTTTTCTATGTAAGTGGCACGCTGATATCTACACATGACTGATTCCGTTACTTCCGTGCTTTTAAAGACTTCAATAACCATGACAGTAAAAATGCAGTACAGGCTTCCAGGATGTGTGAAAGCATGTCAGAATATGGCTATGCCCAGAACATGACAGTGTGTTACAGTTATCGATTGGATTGGGGTGATATAGAACTTAGACACAGAAAGATGCTACAGTAGGCACACTTGGGGCAGAAGGAAGGAGACTGGAAGCAGGGCCATCGGTTACAGCAGGCATCCTGTGTCACTGGGCTCTCGCGGAGGACTATGAAAGTAACAACTTTTGAAACTACTTGATGCATATCCAAAAAGATGCAATAATTACATCATCACAGAAGAAAGTCTAAGAAGCCGGGCTGGGACTCAGTTCTCACAGACATTTAGACCTATAGAAACTTAGCACTTTACAAGGAGAGGCCGGTGACTTCCAATTTAGAAATCTTAAATTTCATGTGATTTGTATAAGGCACTAAATGATTTTGTGCTGTGACCAGATGTCGCTAGGGTATCTTGAATTTCACGGACAATGAGTGGTAAAGTTTTCGTCCCCTTTGTATGAAGCATGAGACGGGTGTTAGCAGAGGTCAGAAACAGGAAGATGTAGATACTCTGATTTCCCACTGGTTTGTGTGTGCACGCACATGTGCACGTGCACACACACGTGTGTGTGTGTATGTGTTCATCTGCTGCTTTCTTGTGTATGTGTCTCTGTTTCTGTGTGTGTCTCTCTCTGTCTCCACCTGCCTCTGCCTCCCCCATCTCTGTGTGTGTCTCTCCTCTCTCTGTCTCCACCTGCCTCTGTCTCTCCCTGTCTCTGTGTGTGTCTCTCCTCTCTCTCTGTCTCCATCTGTCTCTGTGTCTCTCTGTCTGTCTCTCTGCCTGTCTGTCTCTCCCCCCTCCTTTTCTCATCTCTCTCCCTTTCTCCATACTGTACACATATTATTTAGTTTTGCTCTGTGATGATGTCTAACAGAAAGAAAACAAGGAGGAAGTTGCTTTGGCTAGATGTTCTAGAGTGTTCTGTCCCTTGTGCTGGGAGAGTGAAGCAGACCAGCTGAAGCATGCAGCAGTGACCTTTTTCACACGACGGCAGACAGGACTCCAAGAGTTATACCATATCCAGGGGCAAGAATAGCCTTCAGAAGTCCGCCACAGTGACTTCCTTCCTCCAGGTTCCCACATATTTCACATTAGCACCCCAAGCTGTGGATCAAGCATTCGGAGTGTGAGACAGAGAGGGAACATTTCAAAACCAGCACGACAAATCCCAAAAGCCACAACTCTGTTTTCGGCATGTAGTATCCATCATCTAAGTCCTCCCAGGCTTGGAAAGCCCCTCTGCATCTGTGTCCTTTGCAGGACCATGGATCCTCCCTTGGTCTAACTGTCCTTGTCGCCTGCAGCTTTCCTGATGCACATCCCCAGTATCTCTGACATCCAGTGTTCTCCACTGACGCTTAGGTCTCACCCTGGAAACTTTATGCCCAGCACAGGCTGGGCTCCCTGCTACACACTGCCCCCTGCCAGTCCACTCTGGGTTCCCTGCCATGCACTGCCTGACTTTTCAGGCTTTTATCTGGAACCTTGGTGTGTGCCTTTATGACCTCATAATCCCTATATTCTGCATGTCTGCAAAACCAGCACCACATGGACAATGCTAGCTTCTACCGCCAGTTTTAGGAGTAGCCTGGCCTTCCTTGACCACAGCTGTAACAACCTCCCAGTGCACAGGAGTCTGAACCAAGAAAAACATAGCCCTTCATGACCAAATTCCACCAGCTCTCTCTTGGGGCTACATCCACAGCAGACATTCTTCTTCAATGTAAAAATCTTTCATATTTGGGTTTATTTCTATAGTCTAGTAACTCTTATGAATAAGGCTTCACCCAGAAAGCATCATCTTATTATTTTTTATTATCCTAACAGAAAGTGTTTGGCTTCTCTTAAAAAGTGCTAATCTCATTAACAATTACAGCACCCATCCTGTCCACAACTAAATATGTTCAAGCTTTTGCTCAACTTGTTTGACTGCACAGTTTTCAAATCATCCTCATCTGCTTTATGGCTTCCTGCTCTAAATAAAAACATTGCTAAAAGCAGCAACCAACATCCACAGGCTGGAAGCCATACTGTATTGAAACATAGTATATAATATACTACATTGAAACTTCCTTTGCCAAATAAATTAATCCATTTTTTAATTCAGCCTCTCTCAAATTTTCAGAACATGAGAAGAATACAGCAAGAGTCATTGCAAAAATCTAACATGAGTGATCTCTAACTCAATCTCTGTAGGAAGGAGCTGCTTATTGGTTCCCGGCTGCTCAGCCCTGAAATAATCACACAGAAACTGTATTAATTAAATCACTGCTTGGCCCATTAGCTATAGCTTCTTATTGATCAGTTCTTACATATTAATTTAGCCCATTTATATTAATCTGTGTATCACCATGTGGTTATGGCTAACCAGCTAAAGTTCCAGGCATCTGTCTCTGGCAGGGCTACATGGTGGCTCTCTAACTCTGCCCTTCCTTCTCCCAGCATTCAGTTTAGTTTTTCCCGCCTCGCTCTGTTCCCCTATAGCTCTGCTATAAGCCCAAGGCAGTTCCTTTATTAACTCACTCACTCACATTTACAGCATACAGAGGGGAATCCCACACCAAATCTCCAATTGAGTTTCCATCTGACATCCCATGTACTGGACCCTCACAGGCCACATGCCTGTCAGCATTGTGGTTTTCTGGACTCTTACCAGAATCAGGAATAACTGTGTTTACGACACTCCTGGGTAACTGTCACCCATGGGTCCTTATTTGTCTAAATTCCTCCCACAGATTTTATTCTGAAGGCCCAAGAAACACAAGACAAGTTTACAACAGCAGTAACTTGATTTCCTGTACTAATATTTGCTGTGAGTTGTATGTTGCTATTAAAAATATGCCTGAAATAACTTAAGGGAGGAAAGTTTTATTTGAGCTCTCAGTTTCAGAGGGTCACACAGGGCATCACAGTGGGAAGACAAGCAATAAGGCAGCAGAAGAATGTGACAGCTTCTCCTGGTGACAGACAAGACACAGAGATGCTCAGCCAGAACCAGCATGTATGACCAGCCCCCACCCTCACCCACACACACATGCAGTGATCTTCTTCAGGCTACACATCACATAGGTTCTGTGATCTTCCAAACAGTGCCACAAGGTAGGAAAAACAACCCTTTGGGAGATGTTTCAGATTTAAACCATCCTACCTCAGGTTGCTTTCTACGCAAGGTTGTGACTATTGAATATATTTTAAAATGTTGGCCAATATATCTCTTTAAGGTGAGATTATTGAGTGAATGGCATTGATTTGTTGTGTTTGTCGTGCATGCTTTGCATATCTTGCTGACCCCCTCTCCAATGTCAATTGTCCTTTACAAATTCACCAAAATTCTCTGTGTGCTTCTTTGCCTCTGGAACCTGCAGCCTTCATAGATCTTGCGAGGGTCATTAGTGCGCTGTGAAAAGCAAGAGACCCACCCGGGAGGTTACAAGGGTCCCTTTGCAGCCACTACAGGAGCATGGGCCCTGAGACAGAACACATCTCTGGGAATGCTTGGCCATGAGTAGACTAGGTCCCCATGTGTGCATCCCTGGGGGTGACAGAGATAAACGTAGGACAGGGTAGCCTTAAGCATTGCAGGATTCCACCACTGTGGCTGGGAAGCCCGCAAAGTCTTTATTTTTGATTCTGTGAGCAGCCATAAAGCTGTGAGTTTGTAGTTGTTGATTTGCTCTCTGCATGCCGTGGGATTGAGATGCGCATGTTCTATATGCCATGTATTTCTGCAGAAATCAAAACAGCCTCTAAACAACGGGGGGGGACACAGGTTGTGAATACACATGGAAGAATAAGTACTGTGTTGACCCATCCAACAGGAAGTTGGTCTTGTTTAGTGAGGCGAGTGTGGTTCTATCCAGGGCACCACAAAACTCAGGCAGGACGGCCTTCCCACACATACACGTTCCTGAGAGAATTCATCCGGCTTTGGTCGATGATGGAACCATCAACATCTCAGACTGAGCAACTTTAAGGACTTCATAAGACTCCCTTCTTCATCGGAAATTTTCAGAACCTTTCTACAGAACTTTACATAACACACAAGCAAGAACTGAGAGAAAATTCTTACTTATTCCATTATTCTAAACTTCAAGCATCCCAACTCTAACATAAGACTCTCAAAGAAAGGAATATAGAAACGTTACTTTGCCCAGTATAATTTATTAAATATGATGGGCAAAAAAAGCTGGGGAATAAGTTCCAGTGATAAATTTAAAAATTGATGCTCTAGTAGTTTATGTTTTAATAAAATATGCTAAAAATGAGAGTACAATTTTGAGCAAATAATTATACTGAAGCAGGAAAAGTAACTAGATCATCCATCAGAGGGTGAAAGACTTGCTTAGTTTGTGCCGATGGAAAGGGGGTGTCTATATCGGGCAGATGAGGGCTCCAAGCACCAAGCGCAGCAAGTGCAAAGGGCCTGAGGTAGGGTTACCTGGAGTGCATGAAAAACAGCAATGAGACTGAAATATTTATAGAGAGGACTGAGATGGGGAGACCTCAGTTAGGGTGTGCACACTTAGGAGGTCATGCTGACCTCCCAAAACTTGATGATGTCTGTTATGCTACAATTAGACCAAGACCTCAAGACCCAGCAATACCACTTTTGGGTATATACATAAAGAATTTTCAATCACACCACAAGGACATTTGCTCAACTATGTTCGTAGCAGCATTATTCATAATAGCCAGAACCTGAAAATAACCTACACTGAAGAATGGATAAGGAAATTTTGATACATTTATACAATGGACTACTACTCAGTGGCTAAAAAATAATAAAGATATCTTGAAATTTGCAAGCAAATGGATGAATCTAGAAAAAAACATATTGAATGAGGTAATCCAGACCCAGAAAGATAAATAAAATATGTGTTCACTCATCAGTGGCTTTTAGACATAAAGCAAAGAAAAACAAACCTACAGTTCACAACAAAGACAACAAAGAGGACCTTGTGAGGGACATACATAGATCCACTTAGGAAGGAGAAAAAGACAAGATCTCCTGAGTAAACTGGAAGCGTGGGAGGCAGAGGGAGGGTAGAAGGGGCAAGAGGAGGAAGGAAGGGGATTGGGAAATTGTATAGCTCAATAAAAACAATGAAAAATGTTGATGATTTTACTTGGAGTAAAATAGGGAGGCATTGCGTGCTTGACTCGATAGATATATGCAGAACAGTTGTGTGCAGGTCACACTGCAGGTAGAGAGAGAAGTAACCAGCATTGGGCAGTGTTGGAAATGGAATGTAAATGACAGGACGGTAACCAGAAGCAAGCTACAGCAGGGCACATCTGTTTAAAGGCCAGTTCTGGGTTTCCTGGTGGATTGAGTGAGGCTGTAAGTGAGAGAGAGAAACAAAAATGCACAGCCTTGGAGGAACAAACACCCTTATGTTCTGGTGCAGGAGGACAGAGGAGTCAATGTGAACATGAGAGCTTACGTCTGGAATTGGCAGACATTGTCTCAACATGGTCTCCTGTGTGCATGAGTTTGAAGGGGCCTCACCTTCCCTTCCTGGTGCTGTCTAGTGTCCTGTGGATCCCCATGGTCACCTGACAGGAGGCACATGTGTGCATGCAGACACATATGTATGCCCACAGGCTCACATGCACACCCCTCTGAAAGTCTTCACAGACATTAAAGGACAACTCCATTTGTCCTTTAATGTGGGTCCAGGAGGCAGAAATTGCCATGCAGTCAGTGTGCTCCTCCACAGAGACCACTCAGATTACATGTTCCCCAGAGACACATGACAAGATGCCAAACTCACAAAACATACTTCTTCCCAGAAGAGGAGAGACCCACAAAGAAAAACTCTTCTCACTCCAGAATACAGAAATTGTTTACTCTCAGTCTTAGTAAGGGATTCTGTTGTGGTGATGAAACACCATGACCAAAGCAACTTGGGGAGGAAAACGGGTTATTTGGCTTACACTTCCAGATAATAGTTCATCACTGAGGGAAATCAGGACAGGAATTCAAACAGGGCAGGAGTCTGGAGGCAGGAGCTGATGCAGAGGCCAAAGCAGGGTGCAGTTTACTGGCTTGTTTTCTATGGCTTGCTCAGCCTGCTTCCGTAAAGAACCCAGGACCACCAGCCCAGGGATGGGACCACCTACAATGGGCTGGTCCCAGCCATCAATCACTAATGAAGAAAATGCCCTATAGGCTTGCCTACAGCCAAATCTTATAGAGGCATTTTCTTAATTGAGGTTCCCTTGTCCTGATGACTCTACCTTGTGTCGGGTTGGCAGAAAACTAGCCGGTACACTGTCAATAACTCCACCACAGTCAATGCCAGGTTTTAACATAAAGTAAACTTCATATTAGCAACTGTGGAAAAAATGTGTGATATTTTTCAGAACATAATAGATTTCCTTCATTCAGTTTAGTAGGTTTAAAGCCAACGTTAATTAATCCTCATACCAGGTCGCCACTGGGGCTGGGATGACACCCGGAAGAGGAGCACCTGCCTTGGATGCATGACACCATCAGCCCTTCCCCAGGACCAGAAAAAAAAGTTTAATTAAAAAATGTGTTTATCATACCCAAATAAAACCCTGGTTCAAGCACTGAGATGAATAGAAACTGACTCTTCCAAATTTTGTCTATACGAGTGATTATAAAAGAGTTTCAGTTACCAAACTCCATTTCCTTGAGATACCCTCATCTGACCTCATCTGGCCTGCTCTCTTCTGTCAGTTACCAAACTCCATTTCCTTGAGATACTCTCATCTGACCTCATCTGGCCTGCTCTCTTCTGCCACGGCATCCTCTCCTTTGAGATAGGAAGGGCTAGAGAATTGAGCTCTAGTCTTCATGCAACTTTGGTTTCCTGGTTTTTAATTCTAATTCCTTCTAGATATGCACTATTTGAACTTTTGGGCTCTTGTTTTTGACATTGGTTTCCCCCTGCTTGACCTTGGCTGACATTAAACCCTCACAGGTGTGCCTAGAGGCTGCTCTCCCAGGTCATGCTTTGTTAATCAAGTTGACAATTGGAATCAACCACCAAAGGTACATATGTGTGTGTCCATGTATATTATGTGTGTGTATGCAGAATATGTCTGTACATGTGATACACACACAGAGGGGGTGGTAGTGAGGCGTTCACGTTGGGGGATGAAAAGCAGAGCCAATGTCACAGTTCAAGTATAAAGGCTGTCAAGCTGGAGAACTGACTATATCCTGCTTGGGAGAGGTCAGCTCTGTGCCCTGTAGCCCTTCACCTTGGATAACTCCCCCCTGCCTTCTAGAAAACGACGGAATTTCCTGAAAACTTACTGATTTAAATGTGAGTCTCATGCAAAAACACGCCTATGGAGACATCTAGAATAGTGTCTAAGTCTACAGGAACTAAGGATCAGCCAAGTTCCCTCCCTCCCTCCCTCTCTCTCTCTCTCTCTCTCTCTCTCTCTCTCTCTCTCTCACACACACACACACAGAGAGAGAGAGAGAGAGAGAGAGAGAGAGAGAGAGAGAGAGAGAGAGGAGAGAGAGAACAGAGTGAACCAGCAGAAAGAGGAAAAGGCAAGGTCAAGGGTGGAGTGGAGAACAGGGAATTTGCTCTATGTGCAGACGTCTTTCCTATCACCCAGTGCGGGTCAGGCAGAGGAATCATGAGAAGGGCAGGCGACTTCTGAACAGAGGACAGACATCAAGAAGGCAGTGAATTAGGGTCCTAAGTAACTTGAAGAATGAGTCAAAAGAAAACACTCTCTGCCCTGTCCTCTGCAGATGCTGTAGGAAGGTTTGCTCTATGTGTGGACTCCCCCAACATCTACAGATAGGTGATAGCTGTGCCTATGTTCATGCAAAAGGAAGAAAGTTTGCCATAGTAACAGGTCACAGACGTTGCTGGGTGCTGGCTTTGCTCATGGGTCACCTCCGGGTTTTTCTCTGGACCCGCTCATGCCCTGGCTTGGCCTATTTGATTTTTTTAAACCACTCCATAGTCTATATTTACAGGGCTTCTCTGAATACAAACTGAGATCAGGCACTCCTTCGCTGCCCCCCCCCCTTGTCAGCAGCCGGCTTGTCTGGAGAGTCCCTCAGTGCGCTTCTTGACAGTCCTCTCCTTACATCAGGGCTCCGGATCTCATAAATAGCTTTGTTATTTCTCTACTGTTCCCTGAAATCAAGGGTGCGAGTGACCACAAGGACAAAGCGAATGACCCTGTTCTCACAGAGCCATGGGATTGCTTGGAAACTGTCTTCAAAAGAAAATTGGGGAAGTAATTGTTTCTGTGGGAAAGTCTCCTCTCTCCCTCAGATGATGAGGTGGCTGAAAGCTGCATATGGAGAGGTAAAAATCTCTTGGAAAAAGGAAGTTATTCAGATAAGGGCTTGAAGGACGGAGCTTTCCATAGCCCCGACATAATGTGCTTATCCACTTGCTTAGAAGCGCTGGACTCAGCAATCCGCTGTCCTGAACAGGAGTCTGTTGGGTTTACTCATAAGCAAGTCCACTCCTCATTGATTCAGCCCTGCGTGGTAACCAAGCACCAGGGAAGACCAAATGCAGTGAACACTGTCGAAAGGTACACAGGAGAGGTGACTGCAATGGCGGGTAACCAAACTGAGCCAAGCCAGTTTGTCCCCTACGTGGTTCCTATCCAGATATGTAAAATATGGATGCGCATATGTATGTATGTATGACATGAAAATAGAAGCAAAATCATCTATAGGGAAAAAAGGTTAACAGTGGGGGAAGCGTGAGAAAGAGAGCGTAGAGGGTTATGGGATAGCTGTAGAGGGTTATGGGATGGCAGTAGAGGGTTATGGGACGGCCGTAGAGGATTATGGGACGGCCGTATAGGGTTATGGGACCAACGTAGAGGGTTATGGGATGGCCTTAGAGGGTTATGGGATGGCCATAGAGGGTTATGGGATGGCCGTAGAGGATTATGGGACTGCCGTAGAGGGTTATGGGATGGCTGTGGGAGATATGCCCGTCTATAAAACATAGACTTGTATGAAAGTATTATGTTCGTGACACAGTGCCGTGTACAATGAATATACATGATGAAAAACAATTTACGTAAGAAATTAAGGGGGGGACCCTCAGAAATGGCTGAGGGATGTTGCGAGTATCCAGACGGCTTCCTCAGAAATGGCTGAGGGATGTTGCAAGTATCCAGACGGCTTTCCCAGATGAGGGATGGGGTGACTCAATTTCTTAAGTAACCTCTTTTCTGAGAGATGAGGACGGGCACCCTTCCAATTCCTACATGGGCTCCAGCTGAAAGCGTATTTCTCTAATTCAGTGTAGTCATTATTATGCTGCCCTGACAGTGAGGGAAAGTTTGTGAGTGATTAACACACTCACAAAAGGTGACTCGATAGCTCGCTTGCTCGCAGGTCCTCTGCCCTCATCTTTTAATGGAAATTGATGCTCGCACAAAAGTAAATGAACATATCTGTCTTTTGACAAAAAAAAAAAAGCCAAGAAGTTATCATAGAACTTATCCTGGAATTGCCATTTAGAAAAAAAAAAGAATAGAGATACCATGTGCTGTATAGGTTGTCTCTCCTTCAAGTCTTCTCAGCTTTCATCTTGGTTCCTTCAAGTAGGATAACATATAAGATTATATAATATATAAGAGATTATAGGCATTGTCATTATAACCACAAACATCAAGTTGAAATATCAAAGTTAATGTCATAGTAATTGCTTCACCAGTATCACACATCTTAGTTACTCTTCCTGTGGCTGTAATAACACATCCTGACAAAAGCCACTAGTGGGAGAGAGGGTTGATTTTTGTCTCATGGTTGGGGGGACAGTCACACCAGCAGGAGCTTACAGCTGTTGGTCCCACTGGCAGAGAGCATGAGTGCTTGCCATGAGCTCTCTCCCCTTTTACACAACCCAGGATCTAAAGTAGGGAATGGCGCCATCCACGGTGGACAAATCTCCCCGCCTGAACTGACCTATATCACAATAATCCTCCACCTGCCCATTTCCCAGATGATTCTGTCTCAAGTTGATAATTGGGGTAAGCCTTAACTGCCACACACACCATACTCGGAACATGTGTGGGCATGAATGATGACACTCAATACCTCTTGACATGTTTGGAAGCCGTGGCATGTCCTCACCAGCTAAGGGTGACACCGGTGACACCAACACCACAGATTAATTCCCTCCACAACCACATTCACCTTGCTTCTGAAGAAGCAGAAAGTGGGTAGTGAACAAACTTGGTCTTTGACCTTAAGCAAAAACTAAAAAGAATCAGTACTCAGTTCACAAACAAGAATTTGGAGAATCACCCTTTCACAAAGGGAAGAGATCTCTGAAAGGGAAGGCAGGGGGTAGAGGTACCAAATGCTTGATGGCCCCTCACAGTCTCCAGTTGGCGTATATCCATATGCCACAAATTCTCTTTCTAAATTCATAGCTCAGTTCCCATTTTCTCATTTTATCCAGTTAATATCCTTACAATATTTCAAGTACCCTTCAGGCCCTCAATCACTTCCAGGAAGAAAAAGAAATTATGATTTTTTTTTCCAAAGGAGACTGTTCTTTAAGGAGACTCATCAGCGACACAGTGAAGAGATTTAAAAGCAAATTCAAAGACTTAGAAAGTAATAAGGAACAAGAAATCTTTAGAAACGGGTGCTGCATCTGTAATGTCTTAAGGTGCTAAAAATCGAGTTAAGCAAACGAATTCATCTGTAGAGGGCAATGCCGCAGAGCCAGCCACCCTGATTCCTAGTCCAGGGGTAAATGTTTTAAAATATCCATCCCCAAGGCCAATCTTCATTTGTTTGTCGCGTTCCAAACTGAAGAGAGAAGGCTGTAAAACACCTGTAGTCAGCGGGAATGACACTCTCAGAACCACAGGGCAGCTAGTGTTCATGCAGTCTTTTCCAGGATATCAAAAAAAGATGAGCCCTAATTGCTGTAGCCTTGGCTTGTTAGCTAGCCAAGCCCAGGGCTGCTTCTCACAGCCTGAGATGCCAATTGCGTGATCCTGAGGGGACACTGAGGAGATATGTCTCAGTGGAATGATTTTTTCCAATCCTCCCCACCTGTGCAGCCTGAAGCAGGGCCTGTCTGTGTTCTGCCTGCCTTCCTTGCCCAAGGGCAAACAGGAGATTCCTCCAGACAAGTTCACGGTATGCCTAAACAGGAGATACTGTTTTTCCCTAGGAAGAAGCTTCAATCTTTCCTGAGAAAATGAAGCTTCCAGACTACACCTGAGCAGTGAAATCAGCCCTCCCTTAATGTAATGCTTGCAATATTTATCTGTTTGCCAGTGGAAAGTGACTTTCACTCCAGGGACCCTCTCCTTTTCCTTTTGTGGCACGGAGAGTCAAAAGCCCCACGCATGCCCATCAAACACTCTATCCAGGAGCTGCAGCCCCTCCCTCGTCTTTCTTAGCCCCTCCTTCTTCCTCGAAGTTTCCTTGGTTGTGGTCGATTGCATGCCACATGTGATCTGTCCTCTGCTTGCTGGCGTGTCCCTCCACGATTCTTTGTGCACACGACCACGTCTGGTCAGTTAAACGCATTGTCTACGTCAGCCATTTGGAATAGTTCCTCTGCACCTAAGATTGGGGTATCGTCTGTGGCAAAGCCCAAGTGTTTGTGTACTTCCTCGTGTTGGAAACAATTATACGGGAGAGGAAAAAACGCACTGTGGGTGAGAGAGACAATAATAAATTGCAGGTAAAGTTTTAGCAGGTAAAATCAGGTCAGCGGCTCAGCCTTGTGAGTTAGGTTTCTCATTGCTTCACACACCCCTGACCAGCAACCACTTATGGAAAAGCGAGTTTATTTTCACCCATGGTTTGAGGTCAGTCCATCATGCCGGAGAAAGCATGGGGTCAGGGCTTGGGGCCTTAGTGACAACAGCGTGAGCCCGTTTGCTGATATTCCAGCCAACCCAGAGACAGAGACTAGGCATGAAGTGGGTTCAAGCTATAGAGCTCCCCAAACCCGCTCTTGTGACCCTCCGCTGCCAGAGAACTTCCCCACACAGCGCCACCCGCTGGCCACCGAGAAGGACGCATCGCATTTAAACCACGGCACTTAGAACGTTAGTAACAGCAGCACCCCTACCGATAGGAGCTGTGTGGAAAGTCCTATGGCTTGCTGATTTAAAGTGCCACTCAGTTCTCCTGGGATCTGAGTCCGGCTTAGTAAGGAAGACTTGAGGCTATCCACATGGGCTGATCCCAGGGAACTGCTCATCTAGAAGATGGTGACAATTAGCTCTGGTTGCTGACCTCAGAAGAGGCTGACTCTGTCTCCACGGGGAAAGGAGAACAAAGGATTGTGGGGCCTGACGAAGCCTAACAAAGCACAGCAGCGAGTTGGGCTGCCCGTTTCTGCAGAGAGAAGCTGAGCACAACAGGTCACAAGCATTACTCAATTTTGTACAAAGTTTCTATTCTTTCGAAGTTATAATTGAGTCCAATTTTAACCTCCTTATTATTCTCTAATGAGAGCAATCACATTTGCGTTTACTTTTTTAAACTACAGTGTTGATTACGTTTTGTCTCACAAACTCGAGTGGAAAGATATCCTTAATGACCTGGGGCTGGAAGGAAGGCGCAAGCAGATAAGAGTTCCGTTCTTGCAAAGAACCTGGGTTTGATTTCCATCACCCACCTGGCAGCTCACAACCACCTAGAACTCCAGTTCCCCAGGATCGGACGCTCTCTTCTGGCCTCTGAGAGCACCAGGCAATGCATGTGATGCACAGACATACATACCGGGAACACACCCAGACACAGAAGATAAAATAAAATATTCTTAAAAGATACAAAGACCTGTCATGGTAGACACTATTCCTGCTGGGGTTGCACTCTGCTGGCTGTCACCGTTAGTCATGATCAGATCATTTTAGAACATTGAGAGATGAAGGTGAGTCTTAGCCTGGGGATAGAGGGGTGACGGGTCCGTATTGACTAATATTTGCGTGACGCTGAGTGGGGACCCACTCGCCATGACACCGAGAGGTCCGTGAAATGACAGAACAAAGATGGTCGGTGAAATGATGGCATAAAGACATTTCCTAAAGTGATCCCTGCAGCCTGCATTGGATGTTTATCATTGGAGATTCCTAACTGCAGCCTCCGGGATTACCTGCTGTCCGCACCATGCACGGTGACGTTTTCCAGAGAAGGAGTTTTCACTTTACAGGGCAAGAAGACTGGCCCATGTTTCCAAATTCTTTTCTCTCACCAAGGCTGCTGCTGATTTTTGGGATTCACAATAGGTTTTGTTCCACCAAAGGGTGGAAATTTTGGCTTTTAACGCTGTTATGAAGGCCACAGAAAATTAAGACATCTATTTTACTTGGTTCTTGTCTATTTACATGTCTGCTTGTTTGTCTGGAGGGGATGATGTTTATGATGTGCCCTTGGGTGTGGGGAGCAGGCACCTGTGAGTGTGGACTTCCTGCCCCTGGGAGTATGGGGTTCCTGCCCCTGTGAGTATGGAGTTCCTGCCCCGGGGGTGTGGGGTTTCTGCCCCTGTGGGGTTCCTGCTCCTGGGAGTGTGAGGTTCCTGCCCCTGGGGGTGTGGGGTTCCTGCTCCTGGGAGTATGAGGTTCCTGCCCCCGGGGGTGTGGGGTTCCTGCTCCTGGGAGTATGGGGTTCCTGCTTCTGGGAGTATGAGGTTCCTGCCCCTGGGATTGTGAGGTTCCTGCCCCTGAGAGTGTGGGGTTCCTGTCCCTGAGATTGTGAGGTTCCTGTCCCTGTGAGTGTGGGGTTCCTGTTCCTGTGAGTGTGGAGTTCCTGCCCCTGTGAGTGTGGGGTTCCTGCCCCCGGGGGTGTGGGGTTCCTGCCCCTGTGAGTGTGAGGTTCCTGCCCCTGGGAGTGTGGGGTTCCTCACACTTGTGAGTTTGGGGATCATGCATGTGTGAGCAGGCAGTTTCTGCACCTTTTAATATGGGGTGTCTGCCCCTGTGAGTGTGGGGTTTCTGCAGCCCTTCCTGAGCAGGCCATCAGTGTCTTCCTCTGTTGCTCTCCACCTTTTTGCCTTTAGACAGGGTTTCTCACTGAGATGTAAGCTCTATTCACCATTTGGGTTTGTCTGATCTATGCAATTCCCCTCACAATTCAATGGGGTAGGTTCAGTATGTCTCACATCACAGATAAGAAAAGTTGGTAAGATTTTTTAATTTGTTTAACTTGACAGGTAGTGAGAAAGAACTCTAACCCTACCTGACATTCTCCAGGGCATACCTAACATGCATAAAAACAGTACACAGTCTAATATGGGCATAAATCAGATGTGTGATAAGTAAGGGTACAAGATTCCTGAAGAGGCTTAGGAAATATTCATCGTTCTTTCCAAGGTCAGAAGTTGTACTTACTCAAATGCAGCAAATGAAGAATTAACTATTTTTGAAAAAGTTGTCTCAGCAGCTCTGGGGGTTAATTTTGGTTGTGAGTTTAACAGAACCTAGAGCTGTCAAGGATGAGAGTCCCGGGTTAAATGTGATGGGAAGACCCACCCTAAAGGTGTACAGCACCGTTCTCTGTGGTTGGGCCCATAAAGAGTTAATGAAAAAGAAAAAAAAGGAGCTAAGCACAGGGTTTGTCTTTCTTGGCTTCCAGGTTCCAGGTGTGATGTAACCAGCTGCTTCCGGTTCCTGCGCCCCTGACTCCCTCACCACAGTGGACTGTATCCTTGGACTCCGAGCGATAACAAACCCTTTCTCTCTGCAGTGGCCTTTCTTTATTTTCATCCCAGCAGGGAAAGTAACTAGGAGAGCCAGAGGGTGATTGTGGGAAGACTGTCTGATTCCCTCAAACCCTGTGGGACCTTCCACTGTTTAGTTCACGAAGAGATGGAGCCTCAGTCAGGAGAGGACTGCCCGAAGTCTGCAATGAGGTGAGAAAGCCGGGCTGGAGACATAGTGTCAGGAAAGTTGGGGGGGTGTGCTTCAGGGCAATGGGGAGCGGTGCCAACAAAAGGCTTCACCCTCTATTCGCCGGCTCAGACATTCTCCTTGCTATAGACACAGTGTTTGTGGCCTCCCATTCCATCCCCATATGCTGAATCCTAGTTCCTAGTGTGTAGCAGGTGAAAGTGTCTTTTTGTGGGTGATTAGGAATGGGATCGCTGCTTTTCACAAGTCATTCCGATAGTCTCCTCCGTTGTGTGGCTGTGTGAAGACCCAGAAAGAAGACAGCATCTACCAAACATAAACTGAGCCCTCACAAGACGCTGAGTCTGTCCACCCTTTCACCTTGGGCTTTCTAGCTCCTAGAAACACTCATCACGAATGGCTTTTGTTCCAAACCACTTAATCTGTGGTATTCAGTTACATGCCTAACAGACGCAAACAGAACAGTAGTGTGGGCGCTGCTGGGACGTATTTAAGAATGCTCTAAATATCTTTGGAGGGGTGCAGGGGGCAGAGAAGGGAAAGGCTTGAGGTGATGTGTTGGGAAAACCTCTATAATTCTGAGGAGGAACCAGTGTGTCTGGTGAAACTCAGAAAAGAAAAGGGATAGCTGCAGAGAGAGCTCCGACCGTTTTTGGAGACTTCCTTGGCAATCCTGAAGGGACCAATGATGGTGTCCGTGTTCTAATGTTCTGTGGAAGGCATAACTTGCAAGCAAGGATGATAGATACTAAGCTGGGCTGATTTCCCGTGTTGAGTGGGTGGTCCCTGGATGTTTATAGCAAAATGGAAGAGGGAAAAGAATGACTTGAAGATAGAAGCAGAAATTTCAACATTGGGGCTTTTCTTCTTACTCATTTTTCACGGTATGAGAACATTAAAGTCCAACCAAATGATCATTGAAAGAGAGATGGGTGTGGATCAACAGAGATCACATGTGGCTCGCTCAGACAAGGGAAGGGTGACCTGAAGGTGACTCACAGAGGATTTTCCTCATACCTCAGCCTCAGAGACATTTCCCATATCACAGCCCAGAGTGCAGAAGCCTAGAGTTGGGAAGGGAGGGGCAGGAATATAGTTTCTAGGAAAAGGCCATACAATACCCACAACCCCCCACACCCTACCTGCCCAATGCCTTACCATATCTCCAGCTCCACTCCTCACGTGTAGTTTTAGAACCTTTGGTTACTTTAGCCTGGTGCCAATTGGTCTTAATGACATGGCCACCTCAAAGCAGTGGTGTCACCGTGGGGCCCCTCTGCTGGCTCACAGAATGCAGAGAACCAAGCCGTAAGGCCACCTCCTTCAGCTAGAACTGGAATCACGCTTCTGGACATGTCTATGCAGACATTTCCAGAGAAGTTTAACTGACGGGGGAAGAACCACCCTAAATATAGATGGCACCATCTCACAGTCTGGGATCCTAAACTAAATAAAAAGGAAAATCGGGCTGGACACGAACATTCATTTCTGTGTTTCCTGACTATGGACTCAAAGTGCCCAGCTGTTTTATGGCCTTGCCACCATGCTCCCCTTCCATGATAGACTGCCTAACCTCAAGCTGTAAGCCAAAATAAACCCCACCCTCCAGGGACAGAGAGTGAGCATGGACCGGCCACAGGGCCAACGCTCCTAAACCAAGCTCTGTGGCTGGAGAAGTCTATGGAACCAGCGGTAGTGGGACCAGGATTTACCCCGAGTGCATGAACCAGCTTTATGGAGTCCATTCCCTACGGACGGAGACCTTGCTCAGCCTCGATACAGGGGGTAGGGCTTGGTCCTGCCTCAACTTGATATGCCAGACTTCGTTGACTCCCCATGGGAGGCCTTACCCTTTCTGAGGAGTGGATGGGGTGTTGGGTTGGGGAAAGTGGGAGGAGGAGAGGGAGGGGTAACTGTGGTTGGTATGTAAAATGAAAAAAAAAACCTTTTTTTTTTAATTTTCCATTCAAAAATTTACACTTCCTCCCCTTCTCCCATTCCCCTCCTGCTCCCCCACTAACCCTCCTCCCTCCCCCTCCATCCTTACAAGAGGGCAGGGTACCCTGCCCTGTGGGAAGTCCAAGGCCCTCCCCCTCCATCCTGGCCTAGGAAGGTGTGCATCCAAATAGACTAGGGTCCCAAAAAGCCAATACATGCAGAAGAGACAGGTCCCAGTGGCATTATCGATGGCTTCTCAGTCTGCCCCCATTGGCAGCCACATTCAGAGAGTCCGGTTTGATCACATGCTCGTTCAGTCCCAGTCCAGCTGGATTTGGTGAGCTCCCGTTCGATCAGGTACACTGTCTCAGTGGGTGGACCAACATAGCAGCATTATTTGTAATAGCCAGAACCTGGAAACAGCGTAGGTGCCCCTCAATGGAAAAATGAATAAAGAAAGTGTGGCACATATACACATTAGAGTACTACTCAGCGGTAAAAAACAATGACATCTTGAATTTTGCATGCAAATGGATGGAAATAGAAAACACTATCCTAGTGAGATAACCCAGACCCAAAAAGATGAATATGGTATGTACTCACTCATTAGTGGACTCTAGCCACAAACAAAGGACATTAAGCCTATAGTTCACAAGCCTAAAGAAGCCAAATAGCAAGGTGAAGCCAAAGAAAAACATATATAGATCCTCCTGGAAATTGGAAGCAAACAAAATTGCCAGGCAAAAGTTGGGAGCACGGGGGTGGGGGTAAGGGTGGGGGTGAGGTTGGGGGAGGGGGGAAGGGGGAAGGAGATGGGAGGAGGGAAGGACTGGGGAGAGCTTAGGGGAGTGGGAGGGTGGAGATGGAGGAAGAACGGATATTGGAGCAGGGAAGAAGATATCTAGATTAAGGGAGATATTTTAGGGTTGGCAAGAGACTTGGCTCTAGAGGGGATCCCAGGTGTCCCCAGGGATGTCCCGAGCTAGGTCCTTGGGCAGCAGAGGAGAGGGTGCCTGAACTGGCCTTGTCCCATAGTCACATTGATTAATATCTTGAATATCACCATAGAAATTTCGGCCGATGGGAGATAGAGACAGAGACCCACATCCACATCAGAGCAATGGACTGAGCTCCCAAGGTCCAGTTGAAAAGCAGAAGGAGGGAGAAGATGAGCAAGGAAGTCAGGGAAAAAAACTTTTAAATAAAAAAAAAATCATGGAGGTGACTGCCACCCCAGTGCGATGGGAAGTCAGAACATGTAGCCAAGGAGGAGAGTTCTCCAGCCCTGCAGACTCACGGCTTCTATCTGGAGGGTAACCATACACAGGCTCCTCTCCCTCTGCTTCTGTTTCTCCATCTCCCTTGTTCTCTTCTGGACCAAACCTGCTCACGCATGTCTTACTACTGTCATGGAGCTCAAATTTTATACTGATCTTAGGATTTAGAGTTGACTTTGGAATGAGTTTCAGTTGGGAGAACCCTTGAGATGTAATAACTATTTTGTACATGGGAAAGACATAAATTTGAGGCAAAGCAGGCACTGAATACAACAGACCCAATGTTTGAAATCTTATCTCCCAAATGCCAAGGCATTTGAAGGCGAGCCTTTGGTGAGTGAGTGGGCCATGAGGGTTCCAGGCTCAAAAATGGGGCAATAAACGCTGATAAAACAGGATCATCAGATGCCTCTGGAAGAGAACTCCATTGCCTTTCTTCCGAGCCAAGATGGCGGCCAGATATTTTGTCCGTGAACCAAGAAGCATTATCATCGGTCACAGTCATTCTTGATCTTGAGGACTTAAGAACGGGAAAAAATTAACTTATGTTCTTTAGGATTTACTCAGTTCGTATGGGTCCTTGTCGTATATAACCACATTGGTGGGCTGAGAATGCAGCCTCCCCTCCCCTCCCTTCTCTTTCTTTTCCTTCCCAGTCCTTCTTCTCCCTCTCACCCTCACCCTCTTATTCCAGCTTCTAAACATCTTCAGTTATTCCTTAATATAAAATAAAACCACCCAGCTCTGTGCTCACTCCCTGCTCTGCATCCTCTGGCAGCTCAGTAACTCTCCAGCTCTTACTCCGCTCAGACTTGCTGCTTCCAGGTGATAAAACTGACACTGGGTCCCCCCTCCCCACCCTCACTTCTGTTTTCTGCCTGAGGCTCACCGGAAATGACTCCTGAAAGTGTTGCTGAGACATCTTTATCACAGAGCCCACAAACAACACTTTCCAGCTTTTGCCTCCCCAGACACCACAGCCTTTCTGTTTTAAAAAACGTCCCTTGGACAACTGTCTCCTCTCTAAAGCCCAGGTATTAACTAGCCTGCTGTGTTTGGGGATGTTAGCAACAGACACTGAAGTGTCCAAGAAAGCTGTCAATCAGACATGTTTGTCCTTAACAAGTTCCCCTTACTTCCTGGTGGAGCCTGAGCAGATCCCGCTTCCCTGTGTTGTGACATCCCTTTCCTCGGGCTTTATAATTGAGGCAGAAAAAGGGCTATTTAAGGAAAGAAGTCTGCCTGCAGTCAGTCCTGGTAGATCTGACCTGGCAGATGCTCTGCCCCCTGAGGTGACCTGACTCCTGTTTGGCTTTGAGATGATTCAGTTAAGGATCTGGTATGACAACCTTTTGTACATGTCTGGGGGGCTCTAAGATGTGGGTTTCCTCTGTTCTTTAGCAAAACACAGTATGAAGAATGGAGAATGAAAAGAGCCCCCTGAGCAGTGGGTAAAACCCCCTTTCTGAAGACGGCCTCCCTCCATTGTGCAGTTCCTATAAATCTATCCATGGAAACCAGAATGGATCTGTAGCATGAATAATAAAAACCCAGAGCAGCTATTGGGGTTCAACCTGAAAATCAGAAAAGCAAAGCAGCCAGCACTAGAGAAGTCTTCCCTCTACCCAGGCTGGGTGACTACAGACTAAGCAGACTAAGCCTCTCTCTCCTAGTTTATATTCTCCCTAGTCCTAGGATTAAAGGTGTGAGCCACCACCACCTACATTTGTTTCTGCATTGATTTCATGTAGCCCAGGGTAGCCTTGAACTCACAGAGCTCCATCTGCCTCTGGCTCTCATATCCTGGGAATAAAGGTATGTGCCACCACTGCCTGACTTCTAGTGGCTTAGCTTTGCCTTTCTGATCTTTAGGCAAGCTGTATTTATTAAAACATAAATAAAATATCACTCTCTGGATCCAGTGTCACAGTTTGCATTCCCTCAGCAGGCCTTAACCAAATCTCTAGATACAAGAAACTTGCTCCATGGTAAGAACAAAAGGCCTTAGTCAAGGTTCCACAGAGGTGCTGAGGCCATCTCTGTGGCATCCTCTTGCTCTGTTTGGTTTTCTGATGGTCCCTGGATTCTTTGTTCTGACTCTCCCCCACCCAGGGAATCTCATAGTTTGAAGCCTCTCTGCCTCTCCAGTACCTTCTGCTCCTGCACTCAGGGCATCAGGTCCCCCGTCACTCCTTGTGCTGGGCTTGTGAATGCTCGGCTCCCAGTACCTCCCAGTGACTTCCCAGTACCCTCTGCATCTCCAGTCTCAGCACTTAGGAGGGGGAGTGAGATGGACAAGAGAAAAGAAGGGAAGGAAAGTCTAGATGACAACCCTGTATGTAAGACAAGCTGGGTGACAGAATTGTCTCTGTGTCCCCTGGAGCATCCCCAACCCCACCATGCTCCAGTGCCCTTCCAGGCCCACAAACTTAAATCCCTCACCCTTGCCTGGAAACATCTTTAATTTCGACAGATGAAATAAGAGATGAAATAAAAGGATAATAGATAAAAGAAAACACCTGAGACCTCTATCCTGCACACTCTGCCAGGAGAACAATGAACATTCCAGAGAGCCCCTCTAGGGGGACTCTTTGGATGGGGGTCTCTTGGGGGACATGCTTTGAAAACTGTAAACAGAAATCTCTGTATCTAGTTCCTATGGTCTGTTGATCTGTTAATATTGCTCAAGGCTTTTCTCTCTTCTTCCTTTTTGTTGAGAGAGAGAGAGGGAGAGAGAGTCTCACGTAGCGCAGGCTGCCCTCAAACTGATTATGTAGCCAAGAATGGATGGCATTGCCCCCAGCCCCAGGAGCTGGGACTGCAGACTGTGTGCCAGCCTGGCTATCGGGAGTAAAACCACAGAGTGAGGAAAAAGCACACAGGCTCAGCACTTAAGGGCACTTGCTGTGTTAACTTGAAGATGGAAGGAGAAGAACCGGCCCAAATCATCATGGCCAAATTAATTAAAGCAAACGACTAATTAAAGGAAGCTTTTATTCGTGTACATGGGCTGCCTCCCCCTAAGGCGGGGCTCAAGAGGTCAGCCCTGGGTGTGAGAAGGGAAAGGCTTTTATAGCTGGGTTTCCAAATTGTGTGTGTGTGGGGGGGGGTTGATGGGCAAAATAACGGTTACAGGAGCAGAGTATAAGAAAGATACAGTTATGAGGTGGGCATAGCATGGCAGCCATAACAACAGGCTCTCTCTCTCTCTCTCTCTCTCTCTCTCTCTCTCTCTCTCTGTGTGTGTGTGTGTGTGTGTGTGTGTGTGTGTGTGTGTATGCAGAGAGAGAGAGAGTTGTATAACCTTTCAAAACAAAAGTAGTGTTGCATGGTTATAAACAACTTTTTGAAACAAAGACATGATTGCCATTCCTGGAACCATTTGTAGTTAAGGTTATAGGAGGGGCATAACCCAGTCCTTGAGAAATAGGTTTAATCATAAGCAGGAATGAACTTAGTTTTCTTTACTGTAAGATGGCTTTTAAGCCTAAAATGGAAGCAGGCTCTTTCTTTAGCTGCTCAAGAGAACCAGTGTTTTGTTCTCAGCACCTAAGTCGCAACCATTCCAAGTCCACCTCCAAGGGAATCTAATACCCCCTTCTGGCCTCTGTGGGCATCTGCACACGCAATGGCTGCATTCACACAAACACAGGCACATGAATATAAACAGAAATAAAAGATAAATATTTACAAATATATCTTTAAGAAGAAAAAAAAGAGAGGACACCAAAAATGCCCGTTAAAGAGTAAGTATTAAATGCCACGAATGGCCTCTCCAAGGTCTACTGGGGCTTCTACTGTTTATCTGATCAAATCAGTGAGTCCCGTCACAGAAGCAAGGGCAGCATCTTGTCCATATTCCCGTTTTGCAATGAAGCAGAACCTATCTAGACATTTCCGGTATCTAGCTAGTTGGGTCAAGCTGAATTCAACATGACTCTCCATGTGCGCTCACTGAAAAGGAAATACCCACTCCTATAAGAGGGGAACCATGTACCTGGGCACAGATGACAGAGAGCCTTCTACCTAGGTGGCTTCTTCCTAAGACAAAAGTGGGGCTCAAATGCCTACCTTTACCAAAGGAGTCAAAGAGAAATTCAAGAATCTACAACATCTGCTCCTCTGAAAGCCTGTCTATGATCTGACCAGTTCTTGTCAGTCTAAACTTGCAGTGTGATTCACTGAAACCCAAGGGAACCCTGTGAGTGCCACCGCTGCTGAGATAAACAATGAGATCTGGTTTCCGACAGATCTGAATCTGAATGAGCTCCAGGGTCTCTCCGTGCTGCAAAGACTCACGCTGAGCAACTGCAGACCTAAACCGGAAGCTGTGTCCCCAGGAAGCGTCCACAACACCCCAGACTGGGTTCCCTTGATGGAGGCTCCTGACTGAGAGCTTCTTTCTCCTTCCCACCCCTGCAAACTCCTGCAGTCCAAAACAGGAATCCAGGGACTCCAAAGTGCCTTTCACACGCCAGCGCCTGGCGGACTGTGTCTGCGCTCAGAACCCTTTTATCTGTCCGCCTCCCGGAGGAGATTTCCTAATTGATAATGAGTTCCTTGGGGGAACATGATTTCGGGCTGTAAATTAATAACTCCTTCCAAAACATAACACCCAATTTTTAATAATATTATCTACTACATGACATGGGCGATTTTTTTTCCCCAATAAACTATTCCAAAGAAAGCAAATGAAGAGAAAATTTATGAAGAGAAAAATTATAATAATTTTGATGGTGAATACTTAAACAAGTCAATAATTGCAGCGACCTACTTTTCTCAAATATGAAAACCACACGTGTGTTGTCTCAGGCAATTTGTTGAGTTTCAAATTATTTCAAACTGGGAGCTGAGTATATGTAGGGCAGGTGTCTCTTAAATCCCAAATCACGGGGTGCATGTTGATGCTTGTCTTCAAAGCTTGGAGTATTTAGAAAAAAATAAAAATAGTAACAACAGTGTTGAGGAGGGAGATGGACTAAGGGAGGGGGAAGAGAAAAGGGGGAGGAAGAGAGAGTGAGAGGAGGCGGGAAGGAGGGAGGGCGGGAAAGCTGGGAGAGGATTATGGTGTGTGTGTGTGTGAGAGGGGGGGGAGAGGGGGGAAGAGAGAGGGAGAGAGAGAGAGAGAGGGAGAGGGAGAGAGAGACGGACGGACGGAGGGACGGAGGGAGGGAGAAGAGGAGGAGGAGGAGGTAGCGAGGGGGAGGAGTAAAGAACAGATCAGATCAGCTCCTGGTCCACCTTAAAAGGGTTCTTGGTGTTTCAAACCCACAAACAGGATCCTGAGTAAAACTCTAATGCTGAAGCTTTGGAGCAAATCATTCGGGAGCCTGCGCAGAGCCACCCTCCCCAGCTACGATGTTCTCGCCACACTGGAAGGCCCGCCACTCTGGGGCTGGGGTTTCACCAGCTTGCCTCTGTGGCTGCCCCATTGTCGCGCCTGAAAAGAACATTCCCACAGTGCTGGCTCTAAAAACAATAAACATCGTATGTAAAAAGAAATGACATAACCTTGGCACTGATAAGGAGCGTTTCCCAGGGCTGTGGGGACTGTCGCGGGAGGGGCGACAGGCCACCCCCACTCTGGGGCCTGGGAGGAAGTGTCCAAGGAGGCCTGCTGGGGCCCTTGGGCACTCCCAACACAAAGGGCTGGGAGTGGGCAGGTCCCTCCCAGCCTCTGGAAATCAATCTAAGGAAGTCTGATGCCATGGACCGGTTTCCTGTCCACTGTGTGGGAAACCTAGCTGAGTGCAAGCGCCAGTAACAATGGGACAATATATTATAATAAACAGGAAAAATAGCATTGGCCACGGAAATCAATAGCCTGAGTTCACCAGGCATTCATAAGATTGACAACTGAATAAATTAAAACCAAAAGGTTAGCACGCTGAAAGAGAAGTTAATTTTATGTCTGCCCTGGAGCCCCTCTTTTGAGGCGCAAATTAAGACTGTATAATAAAATGAACATACAGTCTTGCATTTAAAATAAAGCCTTCCTTAGGACTTACATGGTTAGACAAGCAGAGATTCCTTTGCAGGCTTCCCCATGCATGGGTAGTTTCAGACTGCATTTGCGACCCCCTCCACAGCGTGACCAAAGACTTATTTAAAGAAATTTCTTGCTTTAGATAAACCTGCTCTCAGCAGCCAACTGTTCCTTCAGGAAGTGGCGGGACACCCCAATTCACTGTAGTAGCCTACCCGAGCAGAACCAAAGGAAGCCGTCTGCACGCTGCTCTGTAATTGAAAGAAGCGCGGAGGAGGCCACTCGAGGCTGCTCCAAACCCCCAAATCATTATAAACAAAAGAGCGTAACCGACTCTAGAGCCGACCTCAGTTAAACAAACAGATCGACTCAGGTCTTTTGTGTTTCAACGGCTTTCCCTTTCTGAAAAATGCTTTCAAGTTTGAGTTTTCTTTTAAGCCCTAAAATGGTCTTCATTAGAATTCACGGTTGGGCTCGGCTTGCGATAAAATGTTTGATACACGGAACTCCTTCCCTTGGTTGCTGATAAAGACACCGCCATGGGATTTGGGGGACAGTTAAGTGTCATCCGGGTTTTGCAGCTAACTCTCCCTGCAGCACTGATCCCTGCACAGTTCAGCGTTGGTCTACGCCAGTTTCTGGACATTGGTTTGATCTTCTCAGAGTACACAAGACGGCGCTGGCTGCAGGTGAATGAGGCCATGGATCCTCGTGTTTGAGTGCCCTGACTCGAAGGCCCCTGGTGAAGCTTTGCCTGGCTTTGAAGACGCTCCACGGCATCTCTGGTTTTTCCTCTTTGGTGTGACTGTAGCAGTTTCCGTCCACAGTGAGGAGTACTGGTAGAATCCCATGTTTAGGGAAGCCGAATGGTTCAGTCTTTAATAAATATTAATTAACCAAGGAGGTGCTGGATACAATGAATGATTATGAAATGATCCACCTGAGAGCTCATTAAAGCATAAATACAAGACAGCCAGAGTTTATCTAAAATAACACCCCACTATGCTTGCTCCTAAATAAAATTTTTCCATCAATTTATTATGTACAATAAATCCCTAAATTTTAGGTTGGGGTGAGAATTTGGGTTTGCTATTGTTTATGTTTTGAGGATTTGCCAAAGGGAGGGGTAAAAAAACACATTAGTTAATTTATTATTCATTTACTTATAACCTCAATAAGTTTTTATTTAAGGAATTTCGTATGTGACTTCTTCATTGCCCCTGAGGCAATGAAGTAATTTACTCATTTTCCTTCTATCCTAGCCAGCAGAGGGCAGTATATCCCAGGGAACGTCCTATTTACTTAAAAGGTAAATCTTACTCTAGTAGTCAAAAAAAAAAAAAAAAAGAAAGAAAGAAAAGACAGTCCCAACGTGAAGCTATTGCCAACATTCTGGCGTCAAAACGCAGGAAGAAGACCTCAACACTTCCTGGAAAATCCACTCTGTTGGTGAACCTTCCCACCCAGGACTTCAAATTGTCTAAAAGAGCCAAAAATAGAAATTGACTTCCCCTCCCAGCTTTCAGTTTAATTTAGCATCAATCTCCCAAGCAGGAGAAAGGTCCAGGACTGTATTCTGAAAAAGCACAGGGCTTCTTTGCTTAGGGTTCACCGGCAGCATCAGCAGGGGCCAGGGCCGGTAGCCAGGCCTGCTGCCAGCAGCCAGCAGCCAAGGGGAGTACAGCATGGTTGGCTGTGTCCCCATCCCTGCGGGAGGCCGTCCCTATTCCCTCCCACGATGAGCATCCGTCTCTATTGTCTTCCCTTTCTAGGCTTTCACTGTACACCTGACATCACTGGACTCTTCCAAGTGCTCCCCAAAGGGGACGAGGAAACACAGAACCTCAAACAAAGCTTCCGATCCACCCCTGATCAGGTTCTTCCATGGTCTTTAATAGTCATTGGGTTAGAAAAAGAATTCTTGCTTGGGACTCAGACCTAGGCTCTCCCGTCTCTTCGGGCAGTGGGCACAGTGATACCTACGAGGGCCTCCTTCCCACAGGTACCGCCACCCTTGTCTCCGTACTGGGCACCACCACAACCTTCACCTTCAAAAACTCTTGCCCTGTGGCATTAAATTGAGAGCTGCAATATAGCCCATCGGCCTGACTTTCCGGTCATTCTTGAGGCCGGCCTCCAACACTCCGGCGTGCTGGCTTTTCTCCCGGTTCTCTCTTCTTAAGGCTGGGGGTTTTTCTCCGTTTGGTCTCTTCCTAGGAAAGCAAATCCAAAGGTAAAGGCCAAAGACAGGCATGATGAGCTCAAGGAGGGGGCAACAAAGGCAGCTGCTCCTTATGTAACTGCAGTCAATCAACCTGACTTCGGTGAGTAGGACTAAGGTAATTTCAGTAATGAGTGGGCTTGCTTTTTAAAATTCATTGTATTATGAAAAGAAGGGAAAAAATTCGAGTTTCTGAGTAGTTACCTCCTTCTCCCACTGAAGTTGACACCAACTGTAAGGATTTAAATGTCGTTTCCTTATGGGTTTTTTTTTTTTTTTTGCTTGTTTGTTTGTTTTAAAGGACACTTTTGGCTTCAAATGTGTCTTTTGGGTTGCACGTTGGTTTGAACTAAAGGATAACATGAAGACAGCACTTTCAAACACTCCAAATCAGAAAAGAATAAGAACTCATATTCTTCAAAGAAATTCTAGTTATACCTATTTAATTTTAAAGGTAAAAAAAAAATTAAAGCTAAATAAGGGACATGCAGCTTTTAAGAGCTACCCAAACTCACAAGGCCCAACAAGCACTATTTCTCCAACCCTGCTCCCAAAGACTTGGCTGTTTCAGCAAGTTGTCCTGTTTGTTCTTCTGTTCAGCAAGGTCTTCCTGTTTGGCCCTGAACAAAGGCCCTGGAATGTTGGCTCTCTCTCTCTCTCTCTCTCTCTCTCTCTCTCTCTCTCTCTCTCTCTCTCTTTCTCTCTCTCTCTCCTGAATAAAGCTCCCAGGTGCAGCTCTCAACTGCATCTGGGGTGATCTTGAAAGTCGTAACGTCACTATCACCATTTGCTCTGCCGATCAACATCCAGAGGGTGTCTTTGTCGGCTTGTTCTGTTGTGTACGTTCCAAAGCTATAATTATTTCCATTGATCTCAGGGAAAGCATTCTGGTTCTCAATACTGAGAGGGATTTATGGGGCCAGGGCCTTAGCAGTGGCTCAAAGACTTGACCTTCAGGCCAGCCTTTAAGAGAAATGCAGTCACAGAGTTCAGTGCAAGCCCTCGTCCTTCGTTTCCTAAATATCCCCCGAGCTGGAGACGCCACCGGCTCCAAAACAGGCTACTTCTCTCATCAGATGCTAGGATGGCTGGCCCACGAATCCTCGTCTCAAGCCCAAATTTATTCATCTTCATTTTCGTTGGTCAAACTTTTAACATCTGGGCACAGGATAGAAAAATACGCATACACTCCTCTGAGGGAGTATTTGAAGAATGCAGCCATGTCGCCCTGAAACTTCTCCAGGCTAAACAACCTCTGCTCTCTGTGTATATGGTGTCATAACCAACATCCTGGCCTCACTAAGGTCATGTGTCCTCGTAGTTCACAGCTCTGGGGGCCGAGCGGTCTGTCCAGTGTGTCCCGGCCAGCACGGGATGACGGCACTGGCTCACCTTCTGTGTCGAGTTCCTGTAGGGCCCAGTTTGTCCCCACGTGGCCCTCGATCTGCTTCATTGGTTTTACTGTGCTTAAGTTGATGATGTCACTCGACCTGACCATCTCATCGCCCTTAGCAGACGCCCCAGCTGCAGGCATAGAAGTTTAAGGTTACACTGAAATGTCGCGTTTACTCCAATGGTGTGCTGATAGGTGGAACATAGGGGACCCATTAAATCTGAATACGCGCACACACACACACACATACATACACACACATATACGCACACACATACACACACATACAAACACACACACATATACACACATACACATACATACACATATACACACACATACATGCACATACACACACACACACACAAATAAAAAGAAAAAACTATCTCTTTCCTCTCCAAAATTCAAATTTAACTGTTTGTCCCATATTTACAAAATTCAGTGATCTTGCCCTATGGAATTGTCTGGATTTGATCTGCTTTTTCTAGTCAGGCCTTCTGTGGCCACTTTGGATCTTAGGACTGTCCCCAGAGGTTTCTGTTTCTTACATATGCTGCTTCTATTCCTGACTGTCAGGTAGGTTACCATGCTGTGCATGTACGCTCCCAAGGATGACTGGGGTTGATGCTCTGGACATTGTGTCTCACTGAGGTTTCCATTATCAACAACAGTCCCCCAAATCTATGTAGGCTGGTATTTTTATTCCAGAAAACCTAATAATAGAATTGAAAGACCCAAATTTAAATACTGGACCTACCATTTACCAAACAACGTCACGCAAACGCACAGACATCATGAGCCTCAGTTTTCCCACTCGTAAAATGGAGATAGGAACATTACAAGAGGTTAATGAGATGAAAAATACAAGATCTAAGAGCTGTGATTAATAATTAATAATTCCTTTAAAAAGTCTTCATTCATGAATTTTTTAACTCCTTATAAAAGCTTCAAATTCAAATTGACAAAAACGGGGATCGAGATTGCTTCTTGTTACCCTTTACGTCCATCACAAGCATAAAAAGAAATAAATCCATAGCTATAAAGAAAGGAAAGGAAGTCATTGCAGACAGGAGTTACTGGAAGATTGAAAGCAAAGCCTATGGGTGTACGGAGCAGAGGCCTGGGAACGGCCTCTGGGGTAATGGGGAGAGTGTATATGTGTATGTGTGTGTATGTGTGTATGTGTATTGGGGGACAGTATGGCTACCAACACATACAAAATGTTCCTCTTAAAGAGGGTCTTCGGCTCACAGTTAACCAGGGATCTGCTTCTAGTAAAACCATGATAGGAAAAGTAGCAGGGACACTGGGACTTTAGTGTAGAGCCCCGTGGCTATAATGCGCTCTTGTCTTTTAAGTGAGTGTGGGGGGGCTAGAGAGTTCTTTTTTCACTAAAGAGAGACCATGTGGAAATATATCTAAAGGGTTCCTCATGAGTCGTCCCATGAAGGGAGTCTGGGAGCAGGAGGAGAGGGTAGAGCCTTCAAGTAGGAGGTGGGGAAGGCCCCAGCTAGCTCCTCTATCTCTCAGTCTCCTCAACTGTGGATTGCCAAGAAGGAAATGCGGCAGTGAAAGAAGGCAAGACCCAGAAGAAGAGGAGCCCTGACTCCAAGAGACAAGCCATTTAGAAAACAAGGATTTGAAAAGAAACATTTAAAAAGGACCTCTCATTGATAAGAATCAGAGAAACCTGAGCAATTGTCCTGTTTACAATGGACAGTGTCACAAAATTATAATCAGAGGACTGTTGACTGATGAAGTAGGCATGCTGGTTAGTTTTGTATCAATTTGACCCAAGTTAGACTCACCTGAGAGAAGGGAGCCTCAATTAAGAAAATGCCTGCACAAGATCAGGCTGTAGACATAGGGCATTCTCTTCATTACTGATTGGTGGGGTGGGCCCAGCACATTGTAGGGACTTCCATCCCTGGGCTGGTGGTCCTGGTTCCTGTAAGAAAGCAGGTTGAGCAAGTCGTGGGAAGCAAGCCAGTCGGCAGCAACTCTCCAGGGCCTCTGCATCAGCTCCTGCCTCCAGGCTTCCGCCCTGTTTGAGCAGTGATAGACTAAAATGTGGAAGTGTAAGCCCAAATAAAGCCTTTTCTCCCCACCTTGCTTTTGGTCATGGTGTTTCATTACAGCGATAGAAACCCAAAGACAAATGGAGACAGAAAGTAAAGTCTAGAAACCTCCCTGAATGTGGAGCAAAGTGACAGGAAGAGAAAGTCCATGGTATAGAGCTCAGGCACAGAGGTCCAGTGCTCAATGGTAAGAATTTTCAAAACCAAGGAGGAGGGGTAGGGTGGGGTGGGGGAGAGTGGGAAGCCATTACAAAGCAGGTGAGAATATGCCAGAATTCATGGTCACAACAGGACAGTTTTTTTTTTATTTTATCTTATGTTTTTGACTTTGATTTTGGTTTTTCAAGACAGCATTTCTCTGTGTAGCCTTGGCTGTCCTGGAACTTGCTCTGAAGACCAGGCTGGCCTCCACAGGCTCTGTTTGCTGTGTTTGAAAGGGTAGGAGGTGAGGTGACCTTATTGGAGGAAGTGCGTGCCTTGGGGGTGGACTTTGGGATCTTGAAAGTCCACCCCAGATGCAGCATCTCTTCTCTCTCTCTCTTTCTCTCTCTCTCTCTCTCTCTCTCTCTCTCTCTCTCTCTCTCTCTCTCTCACCTGTGGCTCAGGATGCAAAACTCTCAGCTGCTTCTCCAGCACCACGCCTAGCTGCATGCCGCCACATTCTCTACCTTGATGAATATGGACTAAGCCTTTAAAACTGTAGGCAAGCTCCCAGTTAAATGCGTTTTTCTGTAAGTTGCCTTGGTCTTGGTGTCTCTTCGCATCAATGGAATGCTAATGCATGATGGGACATTTGGAAAGCTGGCGGGGGGGGGGTGTCAAGGCAGCAGTGCTCACTACTGAGCAAGATTGTCACACTTCACCTCCGGCACTGGCTTACGACAGAAAAGATGTGCAACAGGGACTCACACTCAACACACTCTGCCTGGAGTCAGCTGCGGGCTTGGCATGCGTTTTAGCCAAAGAACAAAGGAATCCTCCAAACTTCAATACTCTGGATTTGCATAAATACCAAATCTGTGGAGTACTGGCTAACAAGATTTTATTGTAATCTAAGGCAAATCAAAGAACCACACTGTGAGAGGATCTTCAAAAAAAAAAAAAACAACTCATTTGTAAAAAGCAGAGAGGGAGTTGAGGAAATTAATGATTCTAGTCATCTAAGAAATGGCTTGGCGATGCCAGAATTGAGAAGTGAGGCCACATATTGGCCTAAGAGCAAACACGACATTTATATTTTAAATAACAGCAGATAGTAACCAAAGGCAAGAACAAGGCACCTTTGACCTAGAGATGAGGGGTGTGACAGATCATGTGTGTGTCCATGGTGTTGTGTGACCACTGGGTTATGTGGCCATGGTATTGTGTGATCATGGTGCTGTGTGACCATGGTATGGTCACTGGGTTGTGTGGCCATGGTGCTGTGTGACCATTGTGCTGTGTGATTATGGTGGTGTGAACACTTGGCCATGATGGAGTGTAGTCATGGTAATATACGGTACGTGGCTATGATTTTGTGTGGTTATAGCATTGTGTGGCCACAGTGATAGCCAGGGTGTTGTGTGGTCACGGGTTGTAAGGCCACAACATTCTATTCACATGATGGTTCAAAGAAAATGTGGTGTTTTTGTTTTGTGGGAAGTCTTACCAAATGGTATCAGGATTTAAATGTAAGATAATAACATAACAATAATCACAAAAATGATTTGTTTTCAGTACATCTGGCAAGAAAACTCACAGTCAAAGGTGATTTAAACCGACACAAGCTTTGCAAAATAGCATCCCTCAGACTCCTCTGTGGAGAGGGCATTTCAAAGCCAAACTGTGAGCGTTCTGCTCAGAAATCTACCGATTTCCACCCAGCCAGAGGAACAACCAGGAGCGGCGGCAGCTGTGCCTGTGTTTCTGAAGACCTGAGACTGCCTCCAGACATTCCTAGCAGGTCACCACAGACGGTAAACACTGGTGAACAGACACAGAAGGATGGTTCCAGAATCCACCCGCAAAGGACACCAGATGACTTGGGACCTCAGGACGGCACAGAGCAAATCACAAGATGGAGAGTAATTACTGCTAATGGTCACGGGTGTCAGAGGGCAGCGAGGGGATCAGCAGGACCAGAAGCTGGAACGGAAATGCTGCTCTAGAGATCCACACAGGTCAGAACAGACAGCGCAAGGACACGGGGCAGCCTGAGAAACAAATTATGATGCATGGCAAATCAATTCTGAGTTCTTCTGTAATAGAGACAAAGTCCTGGAAAGGAGGCTTCTAATTATCGGTAGCACTGACACCATACAGGAGCAATGGCCAGGGTTTTTACTTAAGGGAGAGAAGAATTTACCAACACACACGAAGGCAAGGCAGAGACAGGGGCTAGCTGCCGGCCCCATGGCAAATGTGGACCCCCTAAGTAGCGTGCCCGTTGACAGGAGACAAACCTATCACCTAGTTATCCCCACACACTTTCCAAACGTTAAATGGGAACATGCTGGTTTGTCCCGGAAGGAGCACAGTCAGGGAAGGTTCCTCCAGACACTTTGTACATAAAATGCTTAGAAAAGAGTGAGCTGAAGAGGTAAACAGGCAATGCGAGTTGAGGGGTGTGGAATGGCATGTGTCGGAGCTCCCTGATGTTGTTAGGAATTGGGGGGAGGGGAATTTCAGAGTAGGGGAGAAGTGGGGTGTGAGATGGGGGAAGGAACCGCTGCCTGGCACAGAGGGGCGCTTTAAGTAGGAAAGCATAGCCTTGTCTGCAGGGAAGGAGTCAGCCCTGGGTTTCCAGGCAGCATCCTGGCATCACGTATTTGAGGAACTGTTATTAAACTACAGACCTGAAGGCATTTCTGTCGCCGGGTGGGATGGTGACAGACACACTGATGAGCACCGTGGAAAAGTCTCAGTCTTGCCCTATGGCCACCACTTTACCAGTGTGACCTGATTTATTCTATCCAGCAGTCACGTGAGCTGGAGCCAAACATGTCTGTATCACGGATGTGGGCTTCTTTTTGAAGCCAGTTTCATATCCGTGATATTCCAGCAATGTAGTCTAAAACCTCCATGTTCATGTTTCTAAAAGTACCCTGTTTACACACATGTGCTACTGAGGGACAAGACTCCCCCGGCCCGCAGGAATGCTACTGTACCTAGATTTACTATGATGAGGAAACAGCTCATGCCTCTTCCCTTAGCTTCTGTCTGTGTTGCAGGCCACACAGTGCATGGCTTTCTGAAGAAATATGGAGAGCTGACCGGCGCTCCCTGTACCGGCGCACTGTGTCACTTAAAGATGGACTCTCAGCAGGCACCAGGCACAGGGATGCTGAATCCTTGCTTGGGAGGATTAAGGAATCTCCTCTGAGCAGTTTGCTGCGAGTGAGGCATGGGACAGGAGTCAGTGTCCCCTTGTCAGGCAGCAGGCTCTTCCTGGGGGAACCAAAGGTGGACGCTTCATGCAGAGGGGGAAAACCATCAGGATTTTAACCCTGGCTCAAAAACAGAGTAACCCGCATCTGGACTGAATACTGAACAGGATGCAGGTGAAAGAGCACAGGAAGAAAGTGAACCTAGAAGCTAAAACACCTGCTAAATGCGTCAGTGAAAGATCTGTTCGCAGCGTGCGGTACCTCTACAGAGCTAAATGACACCACCCCCTGTCTTAGAACCCCTTCCTAGAAAATGTTTTTCTACCTATTGTGAGCTCAGGCTAAGGGTCCCTTCAGAAACCTCAGGCATGGGACAGTAGGTGTGTCTTCAATTGGGCCTCCTCAGGAGCTCACGCCTGTCAAGATGTTCTTCTCCTTGCTGCCCACCCTTGGTCCACTCTGCTACAGAGGAGGCCACTTGCGATGTTTAAGAGATTGGTGTCTCCGTGTGTGTGTCTTCCCATTCTAGCACGTTTTCCTCTTCCCTCTGATTTCTTTGCTTCTTACAAGGGACCAGGGGGCAGGAAGCAATTATCATCACAAGAAACCAACAGGTCTTTTATCTGACTCTCCAAGTCTCTCCTCCTGCTGGTGCCCCCCAAGGACTGCCTTCTTTCTTTCTGAGACATTGCCCTCAGGTTTCACCCTGCTGCCTGATCAGATCTTTCATTGACAAACAATGGCTTTTCTCACTCAGTGCCTTATCGTCATCAGTCTCCACCCGGTTGGTCGGTCCGTGAAAGTGACTCTAGCTTTCTTACAACCAAGCCTCAAAAGACCTCAAAGCGCATGTTTTAAGTGCTTTGTCCTCTAACCACTGAGCTTATCGCTTGTGTAAATAACTTTCTCGGCCTTTGTGAAGTAAGAGGTACAGTTAAAAATGCATTCGGTTGTACTTCTATGTTTGTTTTCCATTTACACTAGTCAGTACCACCCCAAGAAAAAAAAAAGCCTAGAGCTGTAAATAAGAAGGCTGTCGCCAGTAGGGCTGCACTGCAGGCTGTCTGGTGCGTGGATCTTAGACCTCTCCAGCACCCGCATGGAATCTTTTCTTTCCCCTCTCTCCCGCTCCTCTGCCTGCCTCATCCATGTGAATGCATGAGATAAATAGTAGCAAATGGGACACTGGAGAGAAACCTAAACCCAAAGCTGTGGTCAGGATGTCATCTACCCCCACGTGGGGCTCGCATCCCAGATGCCTCCATAGTCGGCCCGTTCTTAGGTCCTTTCCCTGTAACTCTTGGTCCATCTTAACCAACAGACCTGGGAGAGCAGTGTTTGAGCTCCAAGATTCTAAACTCCCTACAGTAATGGACTCGTTGTCACGGAAAGCAGGCTATGACTCTCCAGGATGGTCTCCAGCTGCAGAGCCTAAGAGGAGCCCCCCCCCCGTGTACAGTCACAGTCCTGGATCCATCCTGAGGGTCCTCTGCTGCATGTTTGAGCCTTCAGGAATAGCAACAGAACCAGAGCATCTCCCCTGTGCCTCAGAAAAACAAAGTGAGCATCCCCCCGCCTAACACAATCAGATGACCACCATCACCATCCCATAGAAATGAGAAAAACCATCTTGCACTGTGGTCCTGTAGCTCATTCATCTTTACAAAGAAGAATTATATGGGAAAGCAACAAACCTTACAACACCTCCAGAAGCTAGGCTTTGGCTCGTCTATGTGAAACCTGAGCTTGGACGCTCTGCCAATACTACCCTGTTCACTCTAATATGGAAACATCATCCAGCACATATAGGCACACACAAGGACACACACATGGGTACACATGCTCACACGCACACACACACACACACACAAAGGGCACATAAAGGTAGACACATGCACATACACAACAGTTCATGTGTATGCACATGCATGGACAAAAACACCTGTCAGTCTAAAGGTAACCACATAAACTCTTTGAGATTTGAGATTTCATCTACAAAATAAGGGTTGTAGTTTCTTGCTTGGCCAGATATTTAGGAAGACCAAATATAATTAGTGTAAATGAATTATGAATCACTTTATAAAATATGTAGCACTATATAAAATTAAAAGCACTTTGAAAATGGGAATTATTAACTCAAAATGCTACAGGATAATTTGTTGGCTTACTGGCTCCTACCTACTCCATTATTGCTGCTTTGCCCTGTGTGCCTCTGTGTTAGCAATGACTGGGTGTTTTCCGGCTTTGTGTCTGTATGAAGGTAGGGAGGGGTGAAGGGGAGCAGGCAAAACAGAAGTTTTCAGGAACTCTGAAGCCTAGTCTAGGCCAGGCTATTTGGGAAAGGCTAAGGTCCAGGGAGTGAGGTCAAGTGCTCCACCTTCCTGGAGAGGGGCTTTGGAGCCCTGTGTCTGTGTTTAGGAAGAAGTGAGTTGGGTTTGGGGGAGTCAAAAGAAATAAACAACTCTTCTCCAGCTTGATTAGGATTATCTGGGTGCAATGACTGCAACAAACTCCTATTTACCCTAAACGGGACAAGCCAACCACAGGACAGACCCCTGGAAATGAACCCTAACAGAGTATCAAGTGATGGCCCAGGGAGCAGGTCCAATAGCCAACTTTCCAGGTCAAAGGTCATGTCCCACTGAGCAGTGATTTTGAATTCAACTTTCTTTTTTTCTTTTCCTTTTTTCTTCTTTCTTTTAATGGAGTACAGACCTAAACAGAAAACTCTCAACAAAGGAATTTAAAATGGCTGAAAGACACTTAAGGAAATGCTCAACATCCTTAGCATAAGAGAAATGCAAATCAAAACAACTCTGAGATTCCATCTTACACCTGTAAGAATGGCCAAGATCAAAAACACTGATGACAACTTATGCTGGAGAGGTTGTGGGATAAAGGGAACACTTCTGCATTGCTGATGGGAGTGCAAGGCGGTACAACCCCTTTGGATGTCAGTGTGGCGATTTCTCAGAAAATTAGGAAACAACCTTCCTCAAGACCCAGTAATACCACTTTTGGGTGTATATCCAAAGGATGCTCAATCGTGCCACAAGGACATGTGTTCAACTATGTTCACAGCAACATTGTTTGTCACAGCCAGAACATGGAAACAATCTAAATGCCCCTTGACTGAATTCAACTTTCTATTCACTGGGGGTGGAGTAGGTGTATGGATACCTGGGAACAGATCTATCTATCTAAGTTACAGAAATTGTATTAGACAGCTCTTACATTGCAGATTTTAAATCCAGAGTTGGTATTTAACTCATTTAGCAAAACCTGGGGTGTAGCATGAAGCCCCTAGCTAGTTTAGTTGCACAGTTTAGTAAAAATGTGAGCAATAGAACAGATGAAAATCGATACATTTGTCGTTTTCGTAACAGGAAGCAAGACAGACACAAAGGAGCTTGAATATTTGTCCGTGGAACCCATGCAGTCCTCAGAGTAGATTTAAAACGTGCTGGTTCTCCCATGGCCAAGCTGTGAGTTGCCATGATAGTGGAATGCAATCTAATTTTATAGCCTCAAAACACCTAGGAAGGAGTAAAGAATTGAAACTCAGCAGCCAAAGCAGTCGTTTGTAAACTCAGGGTGGACTGACCTAGGTGGTGTCAGGAGGCCCAGCCAAAGCCCTGGACCAGGGAGCTGCAGATTCATATCCCAGTGCAGTCCACCCCCAATAGGGTGTGGATGCACAATTCAGTGTGTCCAAGGGACTACCGCAGAGACCTCAGGCCGCACCTCACAGCTTTGAGGGAAGAAGTCACCCTGTACATTTACCCTGATCTCAGACCCTGGCCAGATCTCTGTGCGTGTAACGTCAGCATGTTGATCTTAGAACACGGGGTAAAAAATGATCTCCAGCCAACAGAGGATGGGGGATACCCCAGAGGTCTTTGGGGTTAAGTATATTGTGACCTCAATTAAATTCATAGTGTGAAGGCTTTGTGTTATGTTCAACAATAATAATCTGTATATTTGGTATCTAAAGAAATTGCCAAATTTAAGAGGAACTGACACAGTGAAGAACCAAAAGACCAGCCCTGGGATTGTAATTGACTTACTGACCTCCACGTGAAACCTTCTTCGTGTGCAGGTTTGTGCACTCCTCCAAATGCAGCTGTCATTCCCTAGGTGCTGTCTACGATGCTTTTGAGACAGAGTCTCTTATTGGCCTTGAACTTGCCAAGTAATGACTAATTCGGGCTCTCTACCCAATGAGGATCAGGGTTCTACCTGTCTGTGCCTCCCCAGCACTTAAATTTATGTATGTGGTACCACATCCCGAGAGAGAGAAAAAAAGAGAGAGAAAGAGAGAGAAAAAAGAGAGAGAGAGAGGTGGTCAGAGTACAGCCTGTGACCAGCCTCTGTGTTTGAGACAGGATCTCTTCCTTACAGCCACGTAAGACAGGCTCGCCAGCCCTTGAGCTTCCAGAAGCTCACTTGTCTCAGCCTCCCACACCACTGTAAGTCTGAGATTTCTGATGTGTGTTCCCACATCTGGCCTTATGAGCTTGCAGGGGACCTGAACTCTGGTCCTCATGCTTGCCTGTCAATAGCTTTATCTTTTGATCCATCTCCCTGTCTCACACCTGGCTTTTTTAAAAAAACACGGGTTGTGTGGGATCTAACTGAGTTCCTCAGGCTTATGTGGAAAGCATTTTAACATCCAGTCCACCATCCCAGCCCATAGATTTGCCATGTTAAATCTGTAAGTAATATTAAAACATTTAGAACCAACTATCTTCTCGAATAAATACTGACTTTGGATTTTTGTACGGAATTATGGTCTCTGTCTTTGCGTCATAACATAAAAATTATCAGCTAAGAAGAGTCACCCCCTTTCCCTCATTCCAGGTAGTTTTAGTTGTTCTCAACATGTTTAATCTCTTCTTTCTTTTTGAGCCTTTAGACATAAAAGCTTTGAGAAAAGACAGATCAATTCTCTAGCCATATAAAGGAGGAAATGGAGATCCAGAAATGAATAGATTGCTTAAGCTACAGGGCTGTTTGGGATAGTACCAAGAAGAGGTTTCATGATGCACGGGTATTGTGTTTGCCGCTGTATTATCAGACTGGCTGACTAGGCAGTGATGCTATTTGCTTTGGGTAGTGTGGTGGTATTCTCTGCGTCTAGGACACTACCCATTGGTTCTGGTGTTTCCAGCCAAAGAGAAAGTATTTAGGTTATGGCCATCTTTACAACAGAGAACATTCCTCTTGCAGGTTTTGAAATATTCTTCTGCGTATGTAATAGGAAGACAGCTATCCCAACCAAACCTCAGGCATGGCTTTCCTAAAGCCGCTTTGAAAACACCCCGCATCTGGCTCTAGAAAGTTCCAGCCACAGTTTATTTAGCAAACAGCAACAGTGACTTTTCCAGAGTCCAGTGTTCGGTTTCATAACTATAATGAATAACTTATTCCATGTAGGACTCCAAGAAGTGCTTAAGACATGAAATGATCCTCCTGGGACTGTCTCGAGGTGTATTTTCTGCTGTAAGGACACGGATTCCTTTGTCCCTGCTGCAGGCGCAGATGGAGCCCTGTTCTGAAGTGTTAATATTTCTCTAGGGGTGCGCGGAGAACAGTTGAGCTGGGGGAGAAATCTGACTCACTGTTGACAAAGCACTCACAGCTCTGAGGAAGACAGGAATTGTGCAAATGCAAAGCTATTATTATATAAAAGCATTCAGAGGATAATATTAGGCACAACTGGATTAAATATTAATATTAATGCAAATAGTGGCTAAGAGCTCACAGAACCATAAAAGTCAATAGCAAAGGCAATAAGGGTATATAAAATGTGTATATTTCCCACCATGCACCCCATGCTAAACCAATAAGCTAAGAAATAATGATGAGGAAGGAAACTGGGCTGTCCAGCTCTGTCCACGCTTTCAGATGATAAGACGACAGACGAGAGATGGTCAGACATCTCTCAGGCAGCACTAAAAGTGAGACTGTAAATAAATTTATTATTTTTTGGTTTCCATGGGGGGGACTCCTCGAGTGTCAGCTTGGACTAAACTTACTTGTCTCACCCAGCCCTGACTCGGGCCCTTTTGGGACAGGATGGAGGCAATGTGATTAGAGTCTGACTGGCTTGGAGGGAAGTACAGAGGGTTTCTCGGTTGTATCGGATTTTATCAAATGGGCCTATAGAGATCTGGCTTAGCCTTGTGGAGGTCAGCAGCTGTCTACTGCAGCTTCTGAGGTTGTAACCAGCCCGGGGCATCCCTTCCATGCCTGATCTATGGACTTCAGGGTTTCTGAGACAGATCTCACAATCACGTAAGCCAGTTCTTTGTAGTAGATCAAAATAGATCTATCTACCTGCCTGTGTACCTTTCTATCTACCTATGTATCTATCTACCTACACAGACACACACATACACACACATCATCTATTTAGCATATATGTATTTCTTGATCTACCTATCCATTTCATCTTATACTCACCTAAGTTTTGATCTATCTGTCTACACATCTACATATCAGTCATGTATTTATCATCTATCTATCTGTCACCTATCTATCATCTATCTATCCTCTGTCTGTCTGTCTGTCTGTCTATCTATCTATCTATCATCTATCTATCTATCTATCTATCATCTATCTATCTATCTATCATCTATTTATCATCTATCTATCCTCTGTCTGTCTGTCTGTCTGTCTGTCTGTCTATCTATCTATCATCTATTTATCTATCTATCATCTATCTATCTATCATCTATTTATCATCTGTCTATCTACTTACCTATCTATCTATCTGTCATCTATCTATCTATCTATCTATCATCTATCTATTTATCTATCTATCTATCTATCATCTATCTATCTATTTATCTATCTATCTATCATCTATCTATCTATCATCTATTTATCATCTATCTATCTACTTACCTATCTATCTATCATCTATCTCTATCTGTCTATCTATCTACCATCTATCTATTTATCACCTATCTATCTACTTACCTATCTATCTATCTATCTATCATCTATCTCTATCTATCTACCTATCTATCATCTATCTATCTACCTATCTATCTATCATCTATCTATCTACCTACCTATCTATTTATCTATCATCCATCCATCTATCTATCAATCATCTATCTATCTATCTATCTATCTATCTATCTATCTATCTATCTATCATCTATCTATCTATCATCTATCATCTATCTATCTATCATCCATCCATCCATCATCCATCCATCGATCATCTATCTATCTATCTATCTATCTATCTATCTATCTATCTATCTATCTATCTATCTATCTATGTAGGCAGAGGCTGCTTGTTCTTTCCCGGCCACACAGACCTGAAATAATAACACAGAAACTATATTAATTGCAATACTGTTTGACCAATAACTTAGGCATATTCCTGGCTAACTCTTATATCTTAAATTAACCCATTTCTATTAATCTGTGTATTGCCACGTGGTTGTGGCCTATGGATAAAGTTCTGTCCAGCATCTGTCTCCTGCGGTGGCTACATGGTGGTGTCTCTCTGACCCTGCCTACTCTCTCTATATACCTTTTCCAGCCTGGCTATATTCTGCTAAGCCATTGGCCTAAAGCAGCTTCTTTATTAACCAATGGCAATAAAACATATTCATAGCATACAGAGGGGAATCACACATCCTATCTATCTATCTATCTATCTACTATCTATCTATCTATCTATCTATCTATCTATCTATCTATCTATCTATCTATCTATCTATCTATCATCTATCTGTGCTGGCCCTGAGGAGACATTTCACAGGTTTCACTTCAATGTTGCTAGCCTCTTCTTAATCATCAACAGTTTTTTAGCTCCAGCTGACCAACATCAATTGTCCCAGCAAAGTAAAGGTTCTGATTCAATGGTTCTGGTGTCTTGTTAATCACAGTTAATTCTTCAGTCCCAGTAGAGGAGAACTGCAATGGTCCCGATAGAGATGTTGAGTGAGTCTCAAACTTCCCTCTGGAACGTCATAAGCCAGGCCTCCATCCATTGCATTTCTCTGAAAGTTCTTACCTTCCACACTCCCACAGAAAGCTTTGAACACTAAATGGCTTTTCTAGCCCAAATTTCCAATGTCTTTCCACAACCGCCCCCGAAACAATATAGTCAGGTCCGTCACAGCAATACTTCTGGTACCAAGTCCTGTCCTTGTTAGTGTTACTATTGCTGTAATGAAACATCATGACTAAAAGCAATTTGGGGATGAAAAGGTTTATTTGGCTTACACATCTTTATTACTGTTCAGTATAAGAAGTCGTGACAGGAATTCGGACAGGGCAGGAACATGGAGGCAGGAACTGATGCAGAGGGGTACTGCTTACTGGCTTGTTCCTCATGGCTTACTCAACCTGCTTTCCTATAGGATCGAGGACCACCAGTCCAGGGGTAGCATCACTGGGCCCTCTCATCAATCACGAGTTCAGAAAATGCTCTACAGTCTTGCCTACAGCACAATCTTATGGAGGCATCTTTTTCAATCAAGGTTCCAAACTCTTAAATGACGATAGCTTTTGTCCAGTTGACATAAAACTAGTCAGCTATCATTAATATATCTACTTATCTTCCATTGGTTCTACCTTTTTGCTTGAACACCAACAAATACAACACATTTTCCAGGAAACGTGATTTAGATTATTGGATTTTTTTCATAGATTGAAGAATAGGTGTTGTAAAAATAATTTTATTTTGCACTAATTGCACTTTAAAGAAAAGCAATTATTGATTAGTTTTGCTTCCATGACAGACAACATAAACCAGCGTGTATCAAGATGTGTCATTACTCAAGACTAATGAGTCTTCAAATAGTTCCAATTCAGTTTCAGTTAAAAGTTCCAATCGCAGTTATCAGTGCACGAAAATGAAGACATCAATACTTAGGCTTAAAGTTTTAATAATAGTTGGGAATCTTGGTGGATTTGAAAATGAAATGTTTGTGTTCTTGGTGCTTCACTTTCTCCATCCATTCCATGGAAGTCACAGGAACACATGAACATATTTGCCAGCCAAGTCAAATAGAACATAAAAGTTTAGCCAGTCCTTAGCCAGGCTTATGAATACTAACAATGCATTGAAAGGTTACAGTCTAATTCAATGTTTTATATATGTGTGTGTAATGTATAGTATATATTATATATGTAATAATCTAGATCTTCAACAATTCTACTTGGTTGTTGCTTTGGTTTGTCTTTCTGTTGCTGTGAGAAAGCACTAACCAAAGCCTGCATGGGAAGAGAAGGTCTATTTCACCTTACATCTCTCAGGGCACACTCTCAGTCTCTGAGGGACAGCAGGGCAGGAACGCCAGGCAGGTACCTGGAGGCAGGAACTGACAAAGAAAGCAAGGAGGAACGCTGCCACCTGGCTTGCTCTTGCTCTCGGTCTCGCACTCAGCTGCCTCTCTTACGCCTCCGAGAACCGCTGCCCATGAGTGCTACCCCCTACAGTGGGCCGGGCCCTACTACACCTACTATATTAGGCATGAATCAAGAAAGCGTCCACGGGTCAATCTCATGGAGTCATTTTCTCAACAGAGATCCCTCTTCCCGGAAGACCCTAGCTTGTGTCAAGTGAGCACAAAGCAAAACAAAACCACCCACATTTCAGGGAGGTCTTCCACATCAGTTAAGGCCTTCAAGGAGGTTCTCCAGTTGATCTTAACCTGAGGTAAGTTGATACAAGAACCAGCCACATTACTTCCATATCAGTGAATTTTTAAATCTATGTATTTCTGGGAAAATGAAAAAATGTCAGTGTTTGTATTGGGGATATACAGACTTGATGGACAGAAGGAGAACCATACATAGTATCCCATTGCACAAGTGGATCCTGGCAAGCATTCAAGTATGGTATCCCTAACCATCAGGATCTGTTTCCAGAAATTAAATACCAGCTCTATTCCTCAGCCCATCTTACTGATAAATTATTGAATACATGCTAGATTACTGGTGGAAGAAAAGCTTTGCAAGTATATAGTACTAATGATTGCTGCAGCAATAGAAATCCCAAATAAAATAGTAACAGAAACCAAATCTTAGGGAGGCAGGGAAGGCCAGAAATCCTATAACTTGATTAAAGTTATTTTCTCAAATCAATAGTCAGGAGCGACCTGCTAAAGCAACGTTCCTTTTAAGAAAGGATAGGAACCTCGTTTGCAGTTACCAAGAATGTTCATGGTAATTAGAGCGAAGACTTCAGCAATAAGCAAGTAAGTCAGAGGAGCATCTTAATAGAACGGTAGAAATATTATTAGCATTAGAATATAATTTTCAACAGAGGAAAAGTCAAATGGAAATCAAATGACATAATCCTTGTTGCAAGTCTAACCTAAATTACAGCAGAATTTTGGGCAAAATATTATAATCTTATTTTAAAACTTAAATGAAAACACAAGACTAGATCAACGTGGGAAGTCTCTCTGTATGATATGCTGAGGAACTGCTGGAAGTCATGTGGCTTAAAATTCTGGCATGAAAGCAAAAATGTACAGACAAAGTAGATTGCAGGGGTTCCAGTGCTTTGGAGCCTGGTCCATCTGATCAGAAAGAAGCACAGTGAACAGGGGAGTGAACATCTATCTGGGGGTAAGGGATATGAGACAGGTGGATACATAGTGACATGATGTGGACACAGAGAGGATGTTAGACAGAAAGCAGTCGGAAACGCCTTGCAGAGTCTTGTTTTCTTGTGGTCTTGGCTCCTTCCAAGGGCTCTGAAGTGGACTGAGGACAATGGCAGACGCTGGGAGTCAGGCCCTCCAAGATGGGACCCCCAGCCCTGCCTCACTTCGTGTAAGCCGGCCACAAATCCTGGGCTTGCTTTCTGTTTTCTTGCTCTTCTTTAGGATGTAAATTTTTTTTTGCTAGTTTTAGTGTGTATGTGTTAGGTAAATGAATGTCAAGTGTGTGTAGGTGCCCACAGAGGCCAGAACAGGGCGTTGGGAGTTGATTCCCTTGGAGATAAAGTTACAGGTATGGGTATGGAAACTGAGCGCAGCCCTTTGGAAGTACTCTTAATCACTGAGCCATCTGTCCAGCCCCTACTTTATCATTATTATTATTAATTTTTAAGCATGGTCTTGCTATGTATCTCACTGATCTGAAACTTACTATGTAGCTCACTACGGCCTTGAATTCATAATTCTCCTGCCTCAGTCTCTCAAGTACTAGGATTACAGGTATATGTCACTAAGCCAAGCTATAGAAAACAATCAGTTTATCTCTCCTGTCTGACAGGTGCCTTGTGGTCATGCTCAGTGTAATTAAAAGTAAGAATCAAATAAAAATGTATCATGTACTCTGAGATTTTCATATTAAGTCAGGTTCCATAAATCTACATTTTTTCCTTCAGAAATTAAAGACACATTCCTCACAATTGATTATTAATTGTCAAGCATTCTGTGACTACTGATGTAGAATTGATGACATGGGTGTATCTAATCTAGAAATAATCACTGCAGAATGCAGGTAAAAAAAATAAGTTATGATCACAAGAAAAAGCAGTATTTCTTTAGATGTTCTGAATTTTATGTTGATGTCTTCATTCTAACCCCCTTTTTCATTCTCCACATTGATGGTGCTCTGTCACTTCCTGTGATCCCAATTTCATTTTGTGTGATGGGCCAAAGCTTGTACCACCCCAGGATTCTGAGGCAGTCCCCCCCCCAGTCAGCTCTCTGTCCTATTCCCCATTGACAAGCTCATTGTCCGAGGAAGCAGGATGGCCAGGTAGCTGTCCTTGTAAGACAGCACTAGTTTGGGCATTATGGCCACAACTCCTGTGGTTGGCCACCTTTCTGAGCTCCAGTCTCTCCAGGTCTCCCATATCCTTTAAGGAACATTACACAGTAGTCAAGTGGACCCAGGACTTGCAATCCTGTGAATCTCTCATCCCCTTCTTCCAGGCCAAGATGACTTCTTTGCTGCTGCCCTATCTTAAATCAGCATCCATCCTACGAATATGCTCAGGTTTCTGAGAAGGTGGCCAGGTTTGGTGAGCTACAGCTATCTGCTTCAAACTCTTTCACAGAAATACTAATGCCGCTTTCTGAACAAAGCTGAGGAAAGTGCAGGAAAGCCGCATTAATTAATATCTCACTAAACTGCACTGTTACACACGAATCCACAAGAGAAGGGTGGGGTGCTGTAGCTGTTGAAGTTAACACGGCAGGAAGAAGCTGGAAACAAACGGAGAGAAAATTGTTGATAGGAAATGAAGCTCCATCCCTACTCCCCCTTCAACCACAAAACTGGGTCCGTAGGTGTAGTGGTATTTTGTTTGTGTTTTAACAAATAAAGCTTGCCTGAAGATCAGAGTGCAGAGCTAAGCCACTAGAGGCCAAAGGGTGGTGGCTCACACCTTTAATCCCAGAACTCAGGAGACAGAAGCAGAGGGATCTCTGTTAGTTCAAGGCTACCCTGGGCTACACAAGATTGAATCAGTCTAAAAGAGAAACAGTGCTCACACAAAGGTGATCCCAGCACTTGAGATCCCACACCTTTAATCCCAGCATTAGGGAGGTGGAGACAGGAGTGATATGGCTGGGTGGAGAGAGGAATAGAAGGTGAAAGGAGACAGGAGCTCAGTGCAGTCTGAGGTTGGGTGGAGACAGTTGCAGTCTGAGGATGCAGTCTAAGGAAACAGTATGAGGACAGGGTCACCCCTCTTGAGTCTGAGCTTTGGTGGAGGTAAAAGGTCTCTCTAATAGCTGGCTACACTGTTCTGATCTGTCAGCTTTCACCCCTAATATCTGACTCCAGGTTTTATTTATTTAAGAACAATTAGAATTTGTGCTACAGGTAGACCAGCTCACCGTACAGACTCACTCCATCAACACTTACAGAGCTTTCTTCTGCTCTGTGCCAGAAAGAAGAAGGAAGAAGGAGGAGGAGGAAAGAAAGGTAAAGAGAAAGAAAGAGGGGGGAGGGAGGGAGGGAGGGAGGAAGGGAGAAGAGGAAGGAAGACATGATACTATAGCCATTTATCACATTTGCTTAGTATACAGGTTGAGAGAATATTTGTATTTTTTCACAGTTGCAGGAATAATACATACAAAGGGTTAGGGTTGTTAATTTTGACTGATGTGTGCCATGACTGAATGAAAGGACCAACTAGCTTCCTCACTGAAGTAATGGGCATCCATGCATCTTCTCTGAACAAATATTGGCGCATGACTACCTTGCATAATATTCACTGCTAATATTTAGCAATATTCATTGATAAAGTGTTCTCAGACTTTGAGGCCTACAACCAGAGCAAAAATGGCTTGACACTCTTACACATTCTACATGAAAAGGAAGAGGGATTTGTGGTGTGATTATTTGCTTTCCAGTTCTAATACACTGTGAGGCTGTCTCAATAGCACCTATGCTGGCAGCAACACATGACAAGGATGTACGGTGGCATATTATTTCCATTTTAATAAATAAATCTTGCCTGAAGACCAGAGGCAAAGCTAAAACCACTAGAGGTCAGGTAATGGTGACACACACCTTTAATCCCAGGATTTGAGAGACAGAGGCAGTTGGATCTCTGTGAGCTCAAGGCCACCTTGGGCTCCACAAGATCAATGCAGAAACAAATTCAGGTGGTAGTGGCTCACGCCTTTAATCCCAGTCCTAAGGAATCAAGTGCCTTTAACTCCAGCACTAGAGGGAATATGAAATGTGAGGAGGGAAAGACCGAGTCTATTCAGTTTGTGGTCACCCAGCCCTAGTAGAGGTAAGACTTCCAGTGGCTTAGCTGCTTTGCTTTTCTGGTTTTCAAGTTGAACCCCAATTTCTGTCTCTGGGTTTGTATTATTCACAGCAATGCTGTCCAAAGAAAATGTGGCCCGCAGTAGCATTCATACCCAACCCCGTGCACAGAACAATTGTCAAGCCTTTCATTGGCATATGCCCAAGTGTGGGGAAGGGCAGTTCATTTCCAAATACACGTGCCCTGGTTCTACCCAAAGGTTCTGATTTCTAGATCCAGTTGATTCTATAGCAAAAACTTCTATGTCACTCTGAAAATCAGGTTAAAACCCATATGTGATTGTGTGTGCATGGGTATGGATATATATACAATACATACATATCCATAGACATATAATTTACCTGTGGCTGTATCCATCCAGGCTATTAGGAAGAATGAGGAAATTTAAATAACAAATTAAAAATAGTTGTTCAAAATATTTAAATTGTCTTGATTGAAAACCTAGGGGTGTCTTTGCCCTGATTTTAAACATAAATTTACTTCCTACATATACTTGAGCAGAAAATAAAAGCAGCCATTCTTCCAAGATATTGTTTGTCAGAAATCATAATTCCCCTCCAAACTAGCTCAAATTTAACTATTTGAACAAAAAGACGAAAACTAAGAGTAAGATTGGAGGGAAGAGAACAACTTCTTAACTGAGTACAATGGGGGCTCGACCCAGGAGGCCCATGCAGTGCCAAACATTGACGCCTACAACCCGTTTCCAGCACGGACACTCAGGCCTACGCACCCCTTCTGTTTCAGGCCTCAGTTTGATTTTAAAGCACTGGTAGGTAGCCATACTTTGTTCTCTGTGGCGGGTGGATTTCCGGATTGTGCTGGAGGATGTGGGGGAGCACCAAGAAGGGACTCCTAGTGCCCTAGTCTTCCTAGATCACGGGCGGCCTATGTATTCATCGGCTGACGGGAAAAGGCAACTGAAGCGTCAGGTTAGAAACAGTTCACTTCAGCCCTCAAGGATGGACATCTCAGCGCATTTATGGTAAAATTGAAAAGCATTTTAACAAAATAAATACAGTGGATTTAGCGTACAGTATGGAGGTAGGCATTCTGGCTCATTTTTACAGTCCCAGTACTCAAGAGGCTGAGGCAAAAGTGCTCCCAGGATTTCCAGACCAGCTTCAAACTAGGCTACAGCGTGAGACTGTTTCCAGAAAAAAAGGGGGGGAGGGTGTGATAAATTTTATAATTATTAATTATGTGTGTTTATATGTGTGCACATGTGTGTGGCAGCCAGATATCAACCTCTAGTGTTGTTTCTCAGGCATAGTCTGTCTTGTTTTTGAGACAAGGTCTCTGATTGGCTTCAAGCTTACAAAATAGGCCAGGCTAGGTAGCCCCAAGCCCCAAGAAGGCTCTTATCTCTGCCCCTCCATCAGTGGGATTATATGCAGGCTACCATGCCTGTTTTTTTTTTTTGAACATGGGTTCTGTGGGTTAAACTGAGGTCCCCATGTCTGCCTAGCAAGCAGTTCACTAACTCTGCTGTCTTTCCAGCTCAGTAATGTTGGGGTTCCCTGTGTGACATCAGCTTCTCACTTTCCTATCTGCCTACCTCTTTGTCACCCGTTTCTGCCCTTGAAAGATGGATCACTACAGAGTCTGGTAAATGCAAACATTCACTGAACAAGGAATCCCTCTGTTTCCTCAGTATGAGAAAGAGTTAGCAAAATAACTTCTAAAGCATTTTTGTGGCCCCTAACTTAGATTGCAAGAGTAACACGTAGAGAAAACTTGGTACAAACCCACAGAGCACATACTCAAGAGTGAGCAGTGGTCTGGGCTCAATAGCATGCTGGCACAGGTCGGGGATGGAAAGTCCTTGATGGGTAACAAAACAAAGCACACAATCAAACAGGAGTGCCTCCTGGGACACAAAGAGAAGATGACTAAAACTCTGAGAGAGGTTACCAGAGGACATATTTAACATCAAGCAATAAGAATTAGTTTTGAGGTAGTGGGAAAAGATTATAGTCATCCCACCTACAAGCGGGCAGCTCCGCACTTCCTGTCTCCACATTCTTAACTGTTTTCTGATTGGCATTTGGTTTGGTTTGTGACATCGGGTGGACTTATATAGAGAGCAGGTCCTGGAAGTTCGGCACCGCTCCGTACCTTCCTGCTGTAGGCATTGCCCAGCCTCTCCTTCTCAACTGGTTTGCAACTGAGCATTCTCCGAGTGAGCAAGGTGATGGCTCTTCCCTATCTGGGTAGGCAGCACTGTGGCGGATCCAGCAGGTAGCTCTGAGGGGCCCCGAGCCTACCGATGACCCGGAGAACAGAGAGTCCTGAGGTAGTGATGACGGTGTGGGGAGGGAGGCATGTTGTGGGCGACAGAGAGAGGCTTTGCTACCTCTCCAGGCCCTGAAAATGATGTCACTGACCTAGTTTAGTGTGGAGTTGGGTCTGCTTTATCCACTTACAGCTCACTGCAATTTGGGGTGGATAATGAGAGCCATCTTGGCTTGAGGATGGCTGTTTGGGAACAAATGAGGGACTGGAAATTGAAAGCAGAGGGGAAATGAAGTCAGGGTTCGCTGCCCAGTATGCAGAGAGAGCAGACTGTAGAAGGGACTGATGGAAAGGAAACTTTAGGCTGACCACCAAGGGGACAGGCAGTGGTTTAAGGGGAAAGATGTTTATTTTAGCTTCCAGTTTGCGGGAGTATAGTCTGAAATTGGTTCCACCAGCCTTTTGATGTCATTTAAAGCCCAATCCCAGGTTTCTGTGCTGTCACCCTGGAAAGCAGCCTGCATGGCAGATCGTGGGGACAGGGAAGCTGCTATTTGGTGACCAACATCAGAGGCAATCCATGCAAGGAACAATGAGGAAATGCAGTTGGGAGAGGACAAGGGACTGAAGTGCAACAGAAGCCCTCTTCGGCATATCATAATTTAAAACAACTTTGGGGAAATAAAGTAAAAGTGTGAGGTTAGACATCAGAATTATTACTTTTGTCATTGATCGGGCACTCTGTTTATTTAAGGTGCCATTGATAAAAAGACCCATAAAGAAGCCATTGGTCTTTTTAGATGATTTTAATGTCAGGCCAAAGCCCTCCACATTCACAGGCCTGTGCAGGATCTGAGGGATGCGGGAGGAACGGTAAATGTGCTCACAGCAGCTGCTCGGCATTACCGCACTGAATAAGTACAGTAATACTTTTGTGACTTTAGGAGCCTATAGCAACGTCGGAAATTGCCAAAACTGAGCTTGTTTGTTGCTGAGGAGCATGCGTGTTCTTTACTATTAGAGGGGCATGCACATCCAAAGTGCAGTGTGTACGCCTGCGTGTGTGTGTGTGTGTGTGTGTGTGTGTGTGTGTGTGTGTGGTGTGTATAGTCCTGTTTCAGCCTAATCCTTAGACCTATCAGAGACCCTCTTTGAAAGTGTCATATGAAAGCAGAAAGAGGGCAGAATGGTCAGGAACCATGAAACTGTTCTCTTTCCCAGGATGTCCATCTGTCTGCGAGGAACCTGCAACTGTTGCCTCTGAACTGGAACGAAAGAGGTAAAAAGACAATTATCTTCCCTTGAGTACTTCGCTTGGGAAAATCCTGGCCTTGGAGATACAATTTCTAGATGATTTGCTGACGGTTACAGCACAGCACCAATGTTAAAACAAAAGGATTTTCTCCTGTTTTTCCTGGGAAATAAAATTCTCTCTATAAAACTATAATGCAGGAGAAAATTCTATTTTGGTGTTACTTTGGCGGGAATTAATATCCTTCACTAAGCCATTTTGCTGTAGTGAGCACCAGTTATTCACAGGAACACCTGGCCGGTGAGGATCGCCGACGTTTCATAGGGGATGTAATCCTCTCTGACGCTGGGCCACTGGGACGTCTGTAGATGCACATAACAGTTGCAGTGATGCTGTCTGTGCTCCCTACACCACCCGTCGTCCCAAATGTATGCACTGAATTGTTAGCTTTTCACTTTAATGTTTTGTGATTTCTCCATGCTAGGCCCCTTCAGTAACGACTCAGTCCATTTTTGTGACGAACGTGTAGGTAGGTTCTACGCTCAAATGCATTGTACAGAAATGGAAGAGTGAACGTAGAGACCCAACTGCGTGAAAGAATCGGGGCATCCAAGCCTGAGTTTAGTTTTCCTCGATGTGCATAAGCCTGGCTGTGTGTATTGTCTAGGAGAAGCATCGGCAGAGTCTGTTACTGGGCTCTAAGGGGAGATGAAGGTGTAAAACTAACCACATATTGCAATTAAACCATGCGGTACTCTGAATGGTTCTACAATGGAAAAAAAGAAAAAGGCAAAAGGGAAGGAAGGAACTTAAGTAAAATCCTCAGTGTTTTTACTTTCCCTGCCATGCTCCCTTTTCTCTTTCATTTAGAGACCGCTTTTCTGTAAAGCGTATTAACCCAAAGTGCTTGTGACAGATTTCCAAGCCCATACACCTAAGGGCTTGAATGCTAAACGCTTATTAATGAGAAAAATGTCTTAATATAGTTAAATGTGGGTGAAATTGTATTTACTTAAAGAATATGCTGAGGTATATGAAAAAAAAATGTTTAAACAACAAGAAAATTTAGCTTCAAGTGAATTTGAGTGGAAGTAACACAATATCTCCAGTTGGAGGAAGAGGGAGGAGGAGAAGGCATGTAGGAAAGGCAGCTGAACACTGCGCTCTCTCTGTCCCACTGACATGCAGTCTCAATGGCCCTCACGCTCTCACACCCTCACTGCAAGACGTGGCAGGAGAGGGACCTCTGTGGCATCCCATAGCTGCCATGGGTAACAAGCACGCCATGTAGAGAGAGCTTGAGAATGGAGTTTTATTAAAGGGGAGGGAAGAGAGAATGAGAGAGAAACAGAGACAGAGAGAGGGAGGGGAGAGGAAGACAGAGGCCAACTTGCCTAGGTGGGAAGAGAGAGATCAGGAGTGGGCAGAGCTTGTCTCTTAAAGGGACAAGCACTAGTTTGCACTAGTCGCAGTGGAACTGCTTGCCATATGCCAAGGGGTGACTGTGCCCAAAGGCAGGGACAAAGTGTGCCTGGACACTAACCCTCAGCACCCACCATCACCGCTACACCTTCAGCACCCGCCATCCCTGCTACACCCTCAGCAACCACCATCCCTGCTACACCCTCAGCACCCACCATCCCTGCTACACCCTCAGCACCCACCATCCCTGCTCCACCCTCAGCACCCACCATCCCTGCTCCACCCTCAGCACCCACCATCCCTGCTCCACCCTCAGCACCCACCATCCCTGCTCCACCCTCAGCACC
>PVIU01010992.1:0-13422 GCA_004026605.1 Ondatra zibethicus
TGCAGATTGCTGTGTCTTTTCCTGTCTTCTTTTCCATCAACACGCACTGTTGCTCAATAACATAAGCCCAAGAATTCCCAATTATGTACTGTCCATGCAGTCTTGCTGATGTCTCTGTGACGGATGTTCTGTACATCTCTGCAATGCCTGTTTGGGTCTTCTTGCTGGAGGGTAAACTCAATACAGCTCAACCCAGAGCAGAGACTTACTCTTGCTCCTGTCTCCTGTGTTCCTGGGTTCATCTCTAGACTAGAGTTAAGTCGATGCTATTGCACACGTACATGAAGTCTGTTCAACAACTAGTCTGGGAAAAGAGAACAAAACAAATAAAAACAAACAGCAACAATAAAACCGGTTAATAAAAACTGCCGGATCCCCTGAGATGTTTGGTGCCTGTTACTGGTGTTTTTAGCCAGTGGTCCATTCACTGCTTTCTTATGGCTGCTTCTCGAAATTCGCAGCATCCTTTCCTACATACCAACAGCTGTGCTTTACCCAAACATTGTGAGGGAACACAGCAACAGACATGACTGACACAAGAAATCCATGCTAACATCTATCCTTAAAATAATCCTATTTCCTTTTCTGTTTTCTTCTCGGTTCAAAGAAGGTAAGTCTACTTTCTTACCATTTCTGGGTCCAGGGTTCTCTGTAGCTTTCCAGCAAGGATAGCCTACATAGTTCTTACATTTATTAGACATCTGGGTCACCAGGTATCTTGTGGGCAACAGCATGGTCTTCTCTTCTCTTAAATATAATAATCTTTGCTTATTTACCTAATAGCCTAAAACTATTCTTTAATGTTAATTTCTGTTTGTTCTCTCATAAACCAAACTCTATGAAAAACCCCATTAAACCTTCCAAGTAAGCACACATTCAATTTAGCTCAGGATTTTGGGACTCCATGATCATCTCCAATGACCTGAATTGGCTTGGTTGGTTTTTGCTTTGCTCTGTGAAACACTGTAGCCAGCTGGTAAGGCAAGAGCTCAGATTTTTGACATGTAAAAATTTGCTAGTCTGCTATCTAGGTAGTTCTTATTTTCTCATCCTTCAGGCTTCTCATCACATTCTCAGGTCCAACATCCTGTGAATTCTTGCTCATGTTACGTTCACTATGATCTCATTTATACACAAACACTGTGAATGCAGAAATCACATTTGTACTTGCTCTGCCTTTTAAATTCGCCCTCTGGGGTAGATATATTACAATATTATTTGGCTAGGTTTTGAAGATCTTTCTCCCACACCTGTGTCAGGCTTACTGCGGGACACCAATGATTCCTTGGTGTCGTTCTGCTCATTTGCTGGCTCAGCCTCCTCTCACTGGATGCTTATGAAGCTGCACTGACCAAAATGAAGAGTCTGAGTAGCGAGGGTCTGAAATGTGCTTCTCTAATCCTGCAGTGTGCTCTATATCTCTGTGTTCCTGGAATGGCACCTAACTGTTCCTCTGCCATCTAGCTCCACACAATCCATCCCATGCTATTTGAGATTCTTGTCTTCATTGTGAAGCCTCGACATAGATGTTCCTGGGTTTTGCACACAGGGAATCAAGATTCACATGCTAGGTGTTCTGTGGCGTCGAGTCAGTTAATGATTCTAATTGCCCTCTTATTTTAAAAATGCTTTACCATTTTTACTTTGTGTACTTTGTGGAGCTTTAATGACTCCAGGTGGAAGCGGGCCAGAATCTAGATTTTATTTTTAAATTGCACTGGTTCCTTTTAACTTTCTGCAAAGACATTTATTTGAATTAGGTTCTTTTAAAAAAAATACATGCCATTATATACTTGCCTTTAAACACAACCAATGCCGTGAAATCTTCAGTTCCCATTGACTGTTTTTTTGGCAATGGACTTCAGGAAGATTGCCAGTTGATACTCCTCCATCTGTCTGTTGGTTTCTGGTTTATTTTGTATCACGTGTGTTGCGCGTATCAGTTCATTTGAAGAGACATCATGGTGGAAGGCATAAATTTTCTCTGTTAAATGAAGTGTTAGAGTTGATTAGTTTCCAACAGCCAACTGATTTTGTTAATATGGGAGTCGGCTCGAGTATTATCAAGTTTCTTTCCAAGTGTATTGCACCAATGCTTCAGACCTTGCTCGTCTAAATAAAACAGGAGACGCAGGAATTAAGAAACACTAAGTTCATCGACTAAACCTGGTGCTTTTATACAAAGTGTGAAATGAAGGAAGAAAATAAGCTTAGGTGTAAAAATAAAATTATCCAAAGTACAAGCTTAACTTGAAATAGCCACAAAACATCTCAGGGCAGCTAAATGGCTCAGTGGATAAAGGCTCCTGCTTTCAAGGCTGATGACATGACTCTGATCCCCTTGCAACTCTGACAAGTTTTCCCCTGACCTCGAGAGAGGCATTGTGACACTCCCCACAAACACAAATAGATAAACAAGCAAATGTAATAAAAGGGTCTTTTAGAAGAGTTACCTGTAATGAAACTACAGTAAAAATGTCAAGATTCAAAAGCCAACCAGAAGTTTAATTTGTGCATTAGCGGCTGGTTCAGTGACTAGACCATCCCTGAATGAATGAAGTCACCTCATCGCAGGAGCCATTATAGAATCGATCATCTGCAATCCAAAGGCAGCTGCAGTCCTCTGAAGAAAGCACTCTAAATCCTGTTAGTTCACTTAGTGAGTCCATTATCAATGGCCTCCGAATGGATCTAGTTAGTCTGCCACTGATATCACAGCCCTTGGAACCAGGGCACATGGGAGCTTGGGAAGAAGGTAATATCTCCGTTTTCTTTGAAGGCAGTTTGGATTTGTATTATAAGCACTTACGAACCATTCAAACAAGTTATTTCTTTTGATTATTACATCAATATCATGAAGCAGCAGACAGATATTTCATGATTTTACTGTTGGAAAACCAACAGAGGCAATTGTGAAGCTCAAAGACGCCCACAAACCTGACCTTAGTTTCTTTGTCTCTCTGCTCCATACATCTTTACCTTGTTGAACAGTTACTTATAATCTGGATTTTACTTTTTCCATAAATGGTGGCTACATGATAGAGAGAGGCATGGACCCATCTGATGAGGTGACATATGACATGGTGGTTTTTTGAAATACTAACTTGCTATTGTTGGACTTGACATAATACTTGTAGCCACATTCTGGGCACATTCTTTTATTACAGCCATTTTTGGAACATCAACATTCCTGTGTTTTATAGTAAATAAAAAAGAAATCTTTTTTGCATATACTCAGGTTGTCTCAGATGAAAATCTTGTGTGGTAGAAGCATTTGAAACACCTAACAAATAACATTCAAACCCTCATAAACTCATTAAAAAATATCTTTTTGTTCATTCTGCAAGCTGTCATGCCAATCTGCAATAAATTAAAGTGACCCATTTATTATTGTTCTAGTCCTGGCAAATCACACATGCATATATCCTCAGTTTGCAAAGCATCATTTAACACTGATGCAACATGTCTGGATAAGATCCTGCATGTATACCTGTAGCAACATTGTTTGAGATAGTTTCAAGATAATGTGTTACCCAAAGGTCCCTCTTGAAAGGGTGCATTTTACATTTTGAATAATGCTTCAAGAAATGAAAGCTTATCAATGTTCTTATATCTTTTAATATCTGCTTGTGTTAATTCCGTCTCCTGTTATTATGATAAAATACCCTCACAAATGTACTTCATTAATTTTGGATTCACTTTAGTGAACTTGTTCAAGGGGACAGTCTATCACAGTGGAGAAGTGAAGGCAGCAGGTCAAGAAGCAGTGGATCACACCGCATCCATAGTCAGGAAGAAAGGAGAGCTGGACCCTCCTTCTCAGTTAGCTTCTCTCTTTTTTCTGCAGTCTGGGACCTAAACTCAAAGAGTAGTAGCGCCCTCCTTTAGGATGGGTCTTCTCATCTCGGTTGACTTGATCAAGTTACCCCTTCTCAGACACACTCAGAAGTTAACATAATGGAAATATAGGCTTGTTTTCCAGATTGTTCTGGATCCTGTCAAGATGACAGTCTTACCTAATGTAACTACTCTTAATGCATGTTCCTGTTGCTAAAGTCAGAGAGCTTCAGCTACACAAGGAATCCTATATGTTCCTCTGGTTATTTCCTGTGAGATAGGCAAAAGCCAGATTTTTCTTCGTGTATTTATTTCAGTATATTGGCTTCTTTTAGGAGCCAATACATGGAAAATTTCTTTTTTCATACGTTCAGTTGACAATCACTTATCCACTCAGCCTGAAATAAGACAAAGCAATATATTGTCTTAGTTAGTAGATGCATTCAATTTTCTTGGTCATGGAAGCTGGCCAGTATAAGTTCAGGACACTGGCACATTTGGTGTTCAAGTCCACTTCCTGGTTCAGAGACAGCTTTGTTTCAACATGGCCTCCCCTGGAAGAAGAAGAAGAAAGAGAGGGAGCTCTCTCTGAGCTCCTTTAGAAGCACACTAATCTAGAGAGTAAGGTTCAGTCTCGTTACATGGATAGCATTTACACTGACATTGGACTACTTCCTCCCTTACTGGAACAGGTGCCCTCAGTTTGCGTCAACTCACCTGATTATAATTGTTCTAAACAACTAAAAATCAAAACCCATTGTCTTGTGTCATAAAGATAATGAGGGATCGGGCCAATATTTAAATGCAGAAACATTTATTTTCAAAATAAGAACACTCGAGTCAGGGGAGATGGATGGTGCAGTGGTTAAAGCACTTGCTGTGCAGGCCTAAGGGCCTGAGCTTGGATCGCCAGCTGGGCACAGCCCCAGAACTGGTGGATCCTGGGGGCTTGCTCCCCAGCCACTCTAGCTGAAACATCTAGCATTTGTCCACTGAGAGACCATGTCTCAATAAATAAATAATAAGACGGACAAGCAATTGAGGAAAACGTCTGGATATATAGCCTTCAAACCATTGGTAGTGAGGACAGCACAGTGTACTTGATTTTGTCTCAACGGGTGCCCAGCTCTCCTGCAGGCATCCCTATTTTGGTTTATCTTCATCACTGTTCTATTGCTATGATGAGATACTATGACCAAGGCAACGCTTATAAAAGAAAGCATTTAGTTGGGGTTTGCTTACGGTTTCAGAGATTTAGTTCATCATCATCATGGCAGGGATCAATGCGGCATGCAGGCAAGCATAGTCCTGAAGAAGCTGTTGACACTACATCTTGATCTGCAGAGAGAGAGAGACTGGGCCTGACCTGTGCTTTTGAAACCTCAAAGCCCAGGAGCCCTTGCCCAGTGACACACTTCCTCCAGTAAAAACACACCTACTCCAACAAGGCCATACCTCCTAATCCTTTGTAAATCCTGCCACTCAATTGTAACTAAGCATTCAAATAGAGGAGTCTCTGGTAGCCATTCTTATTTAAACCACCACAGCTCTTTATCCCCAAATGCCTGTTCCAGAGTTTTGTGACTTACCTTGTATTTATCTGATTTATTTGTGTACCTATTGCTTACTGGATTTGGTAGCAATTAGGGAGCCCACCATGGGTGTAGGAAACCTAGCTAGAACTTCTGTCTTTTCTGTTGTGGAACCTGCACTGTTTTACCACATTTATAAAGGAATGTTGTGAGCCGCTGTCTGACTCCACTTAGAGATGCTTCGTATTGCAGTACAGATTGATACATTTTCAGTGTCTACTCCACAGACCAATTAAAAAAATGCAAAACTGTCTGATTATATTGTCTAGTTCCCCAGTCGCTCGTTGGCTTTGCTTTCTTCTTAACTTTCTTTCAGGTTAATATTTTGGAACACTTGTGTTCTTTTTATATAACAGTTTGAATTTTCATTTACAGGAAAAAAAAGCACCAACTATAAAGAATTTTTGTAGCATTGATTTTTTTTCCACTTTTTTGAAGTAAAATTAACAAAATCGTCTACAACTTAGGTCACAAGTCAATGCTTTGAGCTGCATTGTGAAATGATTGCTGTAATCAAGTCAATTATCATATCCACAGCTTTCCTGACTTACTCCCCCCCCCCCTTCAACGTCGCAGTTATCCATAGGATTTACTCTCTTAACAAATTTCCAGTATGCATCAGTATTACAGCAGGTGTGAACTAATCACTCTCCTGACCTGAGGAAGTTGCTGGCTTCACCACAATGAGCTTACTCAAAGAGCCAGATCTGTGTTTATACTTTGAAAGTGCAGCGTGGTATCCCTTTGCATGAACATGGTTGCTAGATGTAGAGATGCAGGCAACAGACTGGAAGATGGTATAGGATGAGTAAGAGACACCCATTGAAATGGCTCAGTTGGCCCCCAGCTCCCCAGCAACCCATCGCTGATAAGACAGACCCACATTCACGCAGGTCTCAATCTGCTGTTTGTGCTTTCTTTCATAAACAACTGGGAAAGGAAGGGAAATGCAGGAAAAGCATAAAGGGGAGACAAAGCAAATGGAATTTGACAAAACTAATAAGACTTAGAGCCCAGGCATCATCTGAAGATAAACTTGATTCAACAGCCCTGCCAATCAGCAAAGGGCAGGGAAATGAAGTGATTACATCTCTTATCCGGCAGGGTCCAGGAACAGTTGTGGAAGAGCTGTCTGGAGTTAGGCCTGTTTATTGTTTATTAAAGGGAACACAGCACTTTTATTTCTCCACCCGAGAGAGGTGTTAGGGTCTCCCCCCTCAGGGTTTGAACTGAGAACAATGCTATCTTCTCTGAGTCTGTCTCATAGTTCATAAGCTTTCCTTTTGTTCCAACTAAGAATGACGTGAGATGCTAACTAGAGAAGTATATTGGGCATGGCATTGGTGGGCTCTTTGTGACCTAAATACAGGTCTTCCTGGGATACGATGTCCCAACTCTTCCACCACCACCTGGCCGCAAATCACACACAAAGTCTTATTTTGACAGGAAAGCCATCATCCCTTGTAAAACAACCAGTGTAAGAAATGTCCTTGTAACGGAGAATGTGAGTTTGAAAATTTAAATGTGCCAGTCTCCCTTTTAAACAGAGGGGTTTCAAGTATGATAGAACTAAAACGGTTTTTAGATGTTGGAAGTTATCTTCCAATTCTGTTGATTGAAGCATTTTGAATTATTCAAAGTTCCTGGCCCCTGCTGTGATCATGAACACCTATACTGCTAGATCCATTAGCCTCCATTAAGCTCACAATGTAGAGTTCTGATTAAGTCATTTTACAGGTGGCAACACTCACCTTGTGGCTTATGTACTCTATCAATCTTCGTTCTCTTGACTGAAACCAATTACTTGGAATTTCTGTCTATGTCATCGATTGTACTGAATTCCCCGACGAGGGTTTTTGGCAAACCTGACATTTGATTCTTCCCTTGCTGAGGGTCCTGTACGGTAGTGTTAGCAGTGAACCACTGGTGTTCTCCGAGAGATCCCCAGGATTCCCTCGCATTTCCTTATATTCTCCGATGACAGCTTGGTAGGTGATTTGGCTGCCAATACTTAGGGATAGGTGTTAGATGTCACAGGTATTCCCTCGTAATGGAAATTTTAAAAGTAGTTTGAATTCTTGAAGAGCAGTGGACATCCATCCCAGGTAATTAGGGAAATGCACAAAAATGAAAAAGAAACAAAGAAAGCATATACAGAGGTATCTCTCCCAGAGAGACACTTAAATTCTAACACGTTTATGCAGTCTTATTTGATAGCTTCATCTTGACCATGTCCTCAATTGATCTTTGTCAATCTCCACTTCTCACAACGGCCTTCTACCACCGTTGGTATGGCCCCAGTCGTGGATGTCATCCCTACCCCTGTTGTCACTTACAGTGAACCCTTACTCAAGCTTTTTGATAGATTTACAGAGTCTCTGTGGTGGTGGAAGGAAAATACAGCACATTCAATGTAGCTTCTTCACAGCTCTGTCTCACCTTGAGTCCTATTAAAAACCAAATCTCTTTGGCTCTTAGGTCTGGGGACAGTGACCAATAGCTTCAAAACTAAAGATCAAGGTTTCATTTTAGCAAGTGAGTTGTATTCAAAGAGAAAAGTATAAAATTTCCCTTCATCCTATGACGCGGAACACATTAGATGGGGGGGGCACAAATTAAATAATCCCACACTAGCTCCAAATAGGGTATATACTAAGGTGTTCTTTATTAAAAGGGAACTCAGGGATCACAATGAGGAAACAGGAATGGAATTCAACATTAAGGTGTGGCAAGTGGGAAGAGAGAGCAAGAGGGCAGTCTCACAGGTTTTTTTGGTATCCAAGGCCACGCCCCACCTTGTCCAGCCTCTCAAAGGCCATTGGCTGAAGGAGGATCCCCATCAATCCTACTCTTAACCACAGTTTCTAAAGTTGTCGACCTGATTCAGGTTCATCTCCACCTATGACATTTTAAGAATGATTTTCTTTCCAAGAACATTTCCTTTTTAAGACAATTTTTACTACGCAGTCCTGTCTGGCTTTGAATTTATGTCTTTCTACTTCAACATCCCAAGGGCATCTTTACATGAAAAATATCTTTGTTGGTATGGATTGTCCCTCCACTGACACATGATGGTCTGTCTTTAGGGAATATGCTGAGATCTGTGGTATATTCAGTAGAATATATATATTCTTTGTAAATAGAGAGACTGATTCTCTGCCTCCTTTACAGTGCATGATATTTGTTGTATGCAGAATAAATGTTGAATTCAGTGTACTTCACAAAGAGACCATTGGCATTAAAAATAAACTGTTTTCAACCTTTAACACTTAACAACACAGTAGAAATATTTCCACATTCACAGTACAAGCTTTGACTGGAGGTTTTCCTCAAAGCAAAAAGCCCTTGGGTCCACAGCTCTGCATGACACAGAAAATGTTTAATTATAGAAAGGAAACAGGGTCATCACCCATAGGTTTCAAATGATCTATTTATCTTGAAGAAAGCCAAGAGATGCTACCAAGTGTAGAAAGATGCTCAGCAGACTTCAAAAGAATCTAAGCTTATTTTGTTCCATGAAAAATGAGGTTTACAGACAAATACTGCATCCTGTTAAAATAAAGCCTGAAGTAGCATATGCAGTGTACAGAAGTCTAGAAAGCCAAGGGGAGGTTTCCAAAAGACTCACCAAAAATCCTTCAGTTAGACATTAATCTCTAGGCCTAAAATCACATTATTTCAGTGAAGTGATGGCTGCAGGCCATGTGTTGATTTTTACCTCTGTGATTACTTTTCTTAAAAAAAGTTAAAATCCTTAGAAAGTCTCTTGCTATCCTGATATTCTGACTTCTCAGATGTATTATAAGTGATCAAGAACAGGTCTTTGACTATTGGGTTTAAAATGTATGATACTTCTGGATATATCTTCTTGTGTCGTTCAGAGAGAGGGAGTAGGTCAACATTGCTGGAGTGACTGGGATGTACTGGAGAGAGAGGCAAGTAAGAGGGAGGCTCTGGGGGGTTGAGACACTCATCGTCCAACCTTTCCCCTGACACTTGCTGCACAGTCTAGCGGGCAGTTCAGTCCTGGAAAGCGAGAACATCTTGTCTCTCTACAGTAGGTAAATTTCCACTGCTTTGTCTTTTCACGAACATTAGCTCTTTGTTTTATTAGTGCGTTCTCACTCCCAGCTGGTCCCCTAAATTTGACAAATGAGTCTGATTGCCAAACAGATATCCACTGGCAAGCTAATACATTTTTGGTCACTGGTGTGGTACTGTAAGCAGAAGCACATTGCTGAAAATATAAAAGACTTTTTATATGATGCATAATTTGCCAAGGTTAGAGCCAAGAGCAGCTAAACTGTCCTTAACTGGAAGTCATGACTTTGCACCCTGCTGTACCACTGAATTCTTTAGAAGAGAAATAAGAGCAGATAGTGGAGCAGGAAGTGCCTGGCAACTGGAGCCCCCACCCCATCCTTCCACAACATTGCTCTCCCCACCTTTCCCTCCTCACCCCACCCCCACTGCTGGGAAGCAGTGCTCATGGCAGCTCCTTTGCTCTTGAATCTCCCGCTCATTTTATTGGTGCCTACTTTACATACACTTAATATAAGGAGATCTTAGAGACACAGCTTCCAGAGAGTGCCATAAAATATTAATTAATGCTTGGTGATAGGGAACAAACATTCCCTGTCTCTGGAAGCAAGCGATTTGCTGTATTACTTAATTCAAGCAGGGGAAGTCTGGCGAAAGAGTCAAGTGGCTGTAAGGTCTAATGTTTCAAAATGAAGGAGTGTTTAGAGATATGTGTGTGTATATGAATACATATATTTATCATACATATCACCATTGCTTAGGCCATATTATATGGCTGATGTGGAATTTTTCCTTGCATCTTAACCCAGCACCTTTATGGAACATTGTTTATGAATAATGAAGGCATTGAAGGTTTTAGAAAATGTTGGTTAAGAGATATGTACATCCTTAAAGAGTTAAGGAACAAAAGTCGGGCCATAAAAAAGAGCTGAAAGCATTCTCTCAGGATATGTGAGTGTAAGGGACACAAGTTCATGTAATACTCAGCTTTGAAGAATTTTATCTGATGATGATCTAGATGTTCTGAGCAGAAGATGGGGTTAGCTTGGGGTTAGCCCACACCCAGCCAAGATATTAGAGGGAGTCTCTGCAAGGGAAAATGTTTCAAATTAATAGGGTGTTAGGTAGACAAATGAGTATTGTTTTCAAAGATCATCAGAAATAAATTTGTTATCTTGTCTTTTTAATGATCAAAATATTGTAACTCATGTTAGAATAGAAAAAGTCCTTTGTTCAGTTATAAAGTAAATAATGTAAAATCACTCCTTGAACTCTAACCAGACAGACAATGATTGCAGGCAGGGCTCTTCTTTTGTTTATTTAGGTACGCACAGAGCTTGTCCATGTCTTCATGTGTCAGAGGTACAGTGGTGATTGTAATACTCAAGGCAATGGGGAAATCAATACACCAGCAGCAAAGCATTTAGATTCTTCCACCCATAAGGGTTTGTAATGTCCTTCCATAGTATCCCTATGCTTTCACTAAAAGAGAGTATAATACAAGACCACCCCGTCTATAGCTCCTGTCTTCTGAAATCATGAACAGTGGTTTCTGAACGCTCACTCAGTTCAGCGTTAGGGATTACTGCTAATGAAACCTACTGGTTTCCAACCCAGCAGGGTTTTAAGACATTGTGCTTTCTAGTAAGAGCTATTTCTTATTCAGGAGAACGATCATTTAAAAATATTATCTATTTACCTTAGTACTGCCGTCTTCCTATAGTCTCTTGCTGGATTGTTTTGGAGGAAATAGAAGTCAAGGAAGAAATTTCTCTCTAATATTCTAAGAGGTACAAGGGACTCTGACTCTGTATACACCCTTCTCCCATCATCCTTCAGTTTGTCTATGCTAATCATATCCCCTTATATCACCATCAGGTTGTTATTCATCCTTTACATTTTACTTTTTAATAAAGGACCCTAACCTGTAATCTGTTAAATTGATTTACTACATTTTTTTCTGCTTTAAAACATTCCATGATTCCATGGTGTTTTCTTGCTATTGTCTTGTTCTCTCTTGATTTCACAAACTCAGTTGCATTCTTTATGCATAATCCCCCTCTAATTTATATCTCAGTTCATTAGAATAGTGTTTATATCCTGATCCTATAGGATGAACCCTTATTTGCTTTGGTCATTAATGTCTTACTGTTAATGAATTCAATCATCATGTCTTTGTTCTTGACACGAACTCTTTGCTGCATTTTTGCTTCCTTGTCTCTCAATGCTCCATTGCCTCCTGCACCATAGTTTGATTCTCTGGCACATCATTATCCCCATAGCAACTTCTGTCTCTTAGATGCTTGGGTCTTGGAGATTGAGGTATAAGATTCATTAGGTATCTGCTCTTCACACCTGTACTTCCTCCATTTGCTCATGATGGGCATGACTCCTGCTACGAATGTACATCTACACTGCTTTCTTAACTTCCAATGTACTGATCCAACAGTCTACACTGCCTTCTTAACTATCAACATACATATCAAACAGTCCTCAACTTGGATGAGTCACAGGCATCTTGTATGCAACCATCCTAAAACTGACCTCCTTGTTCCAGTCTCAAATTGGTGAAAACACTTCCTCCTAAATGTCTCTTTGGTCTGAGTCCCAGCCTTCTTCACCGCTGCTTGCATCTCACTGAGAATTGCCACAAATTTCTAGTTTATGCCAAGTCAGCCCCACATGCTCAAGGTTCTGTGTGCATGGATGAGTGTATAAAATTGTGGATAGAAACTATTATAATAAAATCACATTTTACTGAAAATGTATAAAGAGAAAAATATAACAACTATTCATGCAGTCTTTGCATTTTATTGGGTATTTGAGTAATTTAGAGGTTATTTGGGGGTACTTGGGAAGACATGCATAGATTACATGCAAACGCCATTCTGTTTTATCTGAGACTTGGGGATCCTCATAATTCTGTATCCTCAGGGATTCCTGGATCCAAACTCCTAATAGATATGATTGAGGGACAATGGTACCTTCTTCTTTTGTTCCATATCAGTAGATTCATTTCTCTGAGCAATAGTAATGATAATCTTTCTAAAACCAAAATCTAATTACACCTCTTCCAAAGCTCTGAGACTCTAATGACCTCTCATTGCCTTTGGGGAATATACAGGCAAAACCATCAAGTAAGAGTACACTTCTCCACAAAGTCTAAAACTTTCATCAGGGTATGTGCAATGTATTCTGGAAACACATTGCTAATATTTAAAACACATAGAGTCACTTACAATGAAGCCATATTTATCCTTGTATCTCCTGTGATCACTGTTTCTCAACCCACCTTGTGCCTTCCAACCACCAGCCTGCTAGTTAGTTCCTAAATGGCTTTGCTGCATGCCCTTGATCATCATGAACACCATCAGTTACACATATGCTGCTATATTTGTTTGGAACCTCTTTTTACTTTATAACTCCTGTTCTTGTTTTGTTGTTGCTTTTCAGGACTTGAATTAAATAAATATCAACTCTTCTAGGAAATTTTTCTGAGCTCCCATGATTAGATGGGACTATTTCTTTAGTATATTTCTACAACACATGGAACTTACCACTGTTGAAATTCTTACTAGATTTTGTGATTAACTATCTACTTATTTATTGGTTTCATCTATTAAATAAATTGTGAAGGCTGGGCCTTTGTTCTGTGTCTTTCTCCTATGAGTGGAATGCATGATTATTGAGTTACATTTTTGATAATGAAACATTTGAAATCATGTGAACTTGTCAAAGAAGAAGTGGTAAGGAAAGAGGCAAGAAACTTGCCATAATGGAGACATCAAAGAACAGAAACTTGTGGGAAAGACAGCAGGGAAGATAGAGTTGTGAAAATCTGAGCGGCTGAGACGGGGCAGCTTGGAGAGAGGATTACAGAACACATATGGGACATTTCTTCGAGGAATTCACTGGCAGCCTTTAAGGAAAAAAAAAGATTTGGTTATAAGAG
>PVIU01010992.1:13522-67179 GCA_004026605.1 Ondatra zibethicus
CTCTCTCTCTCTCTCTCTCTCTCTCCCTCTCCCTCCCTCCCTCTCTCTCTCTCCCTCTCTCTCTCTCTCTCTCTCTCTCTCTCTCTGTCTCACTCTGTCTCTCTCTCCACAGTTTCATGGAGAGTTCAATGTTGATTTTCCACAAGGACCTGGTACAGCACAGTTCATGACATTATTGAATGAGCAATACTCTCATTGAAATCCCACATAAAATTCCCTTGGAAATAAAGACCAATGTCCCTCCTTGTGATTCTTGTGAAGGAAGAAAGGAATAATTAAAAGCAAGGGTCACCCATGAGCTGGTTGGGGGAAGGCTGACTGGTAGAGATGAAAGTCAAAAGCATTGTGTTTTCAGGAGAGACTTCCATGAACACAGGCAGGTTTGCAGGGCTAAGAATGTTGGTAGCTGAGCTTTAATGAAGCAAAAATTTTGGACGATATGTTAATCAATTAAAGATAGAATATAGCTCCCCAGACAATACAAAGACTTTTGAATTTTGTATGACTGGATCTTTTGGTACAAACCTGGGCTGGGTATTATTTTAACAAATTAAACTTGCCCACACATTCTAAATAGGGCAATTAAAGAGATAGGTAATGACAAAAAGTTGAGAAAGATTTCTTCAATGTGGCCATATTGGGAACAGAAACAAAGAGGTGCACCTCCTCTCAAGCCTGTCTTTGGCATGCTAACGTGACTTTTAGATTTAAGTAGAGGATAAAGACACTTAAGTAAGCATTCAAGTCAAGAATGATTTTGCCCACCACTGGCCCAGAGTTGTTTTGACTTCAATCTCTTCTTCAAACTGATGTGTAAGTTTGCAAAACTGTAAGACATCTATATCTGAGGGACAAATCCTTCCTCTTGCTGGCCCTTAATTTTGTCTTTTCCTGTTTCTTAGTCTGAGATTCTTGGAGAAATTCAAACTCCTCTGGCTCCTTTGTTTCTAGAAACCAAAGGATGTAACAACTGTCTCTCTTCCCTCAGTGTACTTGAGCCCACTCTTCCTTCTATAAACCATGATGCTTAGAAGGATGCCAAGTTGGTACTGAAAGCCATTTGAACTGTTAATTGTAGCCTAATACTTTCCTTGCAAATGTCACAAAGGGCATGGCAAATGTCACAAGGGGCATGGCAAATCTTGAGAGAGAGTATGCCAGTGAAGAATGAGTTACCTCTTCCTGGTATATTTGGTGCTCACCAGTTTGACAGCAGTTTTCTTTTGGAATAAGTGGTCATAAACATGGGGGTATTGATAGTACCTTTCTAAATCCCCTGCTTAAAGCTTTAGTGAACTCCTGATTCGTAGTAGATTATTTTTTTTGCTGTAAAGCAATTGTGTGCTTAGATACAACCTTGCCTAATGCATCCACAGTACAGTATTCTTGCACTGTCTGACACAGAGAATGGTGGAGGAGATGCAAAGAGAAGCAAAACACTGGTGTGAGACATTTCCTCCTCTATTGTAATCCCTTTTCCTGCTGATGTATAATATTTCTCTGAAATAAAGAGCAGCACTTTAATTTCCAGTGGTTTTTTTTTGTCTCCCCAGACACCCAGCTCTCATTTTGCTCAAGCTGACTGTATTTATATACACTATTTTACAGACTGTTCTTTCTTACTTTCACCATCTGAATCAACAAAGGCTGGGCTATTAAAATAATTAATTAGTTTTATTATGTGAATACAAATTTCTGGCATTAATCGTTGCTTATTCATAGCTTTTGTCATTTTTTTAAATCCCAATTGCAAAACATTTCCATATTCAAATTCCAATTAAGACAAGTGTTGAGGTAAAATAGATAGTGCCATCCAGCCCACCTTTGCTCATAATTGGCCTTGGGCTGCCATTCCTGTGTTTTTGTGATTAGGCTGAAAGCCATTAATAACATTTTATATAAGATATAAAAATCCTCGTGTTGTCCCAGCATAATTGGGTCTCAAGCTGTGCTGCTTTCTAAATTCTAAATCTCACTCTGCAGATTTATTTCAGTTAGTTTCTTCTAAAATGGGATTTCAGGGCAAGGGAAGGAAAGATAACATTATTTCCCATGGCGGAAGAAAGTAGCATAGGTTAAGGTTTGTTATCTGAGGGGGGGTTGGCAAACCTCAAGTTCCCAATTTCCTCAGATGTCATTAGTCCAATGGAAGTTTTCATTTTACTTTTGGACGGTGGGAATTCAACCCAAGGCCTCTCACTTCAGGCGAGGAGTCTACCATGTAGCCTTGTCCCGAGCCCTTGGAATTTTTTCTTTCTTGTTTTCTTTTTTTTAGATTGATAGCCTTTGGATTTTTGAGACAGACTTCCACTGTGCAGCCTAGACTGCACTTGAAATCTCAGTCTTCCAGTCTATGAAATGCTGGGATTGCAGGCGTTCCTCAATGTAACTGAAAATCTACAGAGATTTCTTTATAACTTGACTTTAAAAGTTGGACTGAAAAATTTCTGGATGAAAAATAAATAGGTGTTGCATCTATTTTCTGTTTTCAGTGCATCTAAACCTGTGCTTGCATAATTCCCCAAAACATTAAAAATGGAACTGACTTGTGATTAAATAATTCATATTCCTCTACTGAATACATATTCAAAAGAAGTCAGATTGTTCTATTGGTGTGTTGTCTGCACTCTAATGGTCATTATACAGTTGTTTCCAATAGCCAAGCGTCAATCTGAATCTACTAATAAAATGGAGCACATATATGTACATGCATGTGCACAAATTCTATTCATCCTCAAAAATAAGAGAGGAGAATATATTTTTCAAAAACTTACAAAAGGCATAATTTTATCGTTGTTTTTAAAAGTGTGTTACATAACTGATATTAAAAGGGTGAATAAATATTGTCCACCTGAGATCAATCCAGTCACATAATTTTGCATGTGGTGATGTGGGGTGTGTGTGTGTGTGTGTGTGTGTGTGTGTGTGTGTACTCATGTAGGGACCAAACCAAGATGGAGTTTCCTTGGTTGCTGTCTACTTTGGTTTCTGTGGCAAAGAGGGTCTTGACCTGGAACTCTTTAATTAGTAGCAAACCTAGTGATCTCTTGGTCTCTACATTTTCCGTAGAAGGATTATAGAGGTCCTCCAATCTCAGCTTTTTAACCAGGGTTCTGCGGTATTGACCTCAGGCCTTTATACTGTGGTGACTGAGCTATAACCCTAGACCACTATTAATTCCTTTTAGGTGCTGGAATTTGTCTCACAGTATTTTGTTGAAAATTTCTGTTTTACAATAAGAAAAATAAATAGTCTGTTGTTTTTCTTTTTCTCAATGTCTTAATCTAATTTTAGTGTTAAAATAATGTTGGTTTTATATAAGTGGGCTTATATAAAAAAGTCTGTAACTATTCTGGAAAAGAAATTATGGAGCAATTGGATTTTTTATAGCTGACAGAACTCATGAGAAAAAACATCTAGATCTATTGCTTTCTTTTCTAGAAGGTATCATTTGTTTAGTCCCTTTAATAGAAATGGGACCACTGAGTTCTTCATTTTGTTTTGAGTAAGTCATGATATTATCTTCAAGTATATGGTATATTTCATCCAAGTTATCAAATTTATAAGCATGATGTTGTTCACAGTGTTCCTCAGTTATCTGCACAACATCTATGTATCATTAATGATGAACTCTGTTTTAATTCTGATATTGGCAATTTGGGTGTTGGTTTTTTTCTTAATTATCAGGCTAGATGTTTATGAATTTTGTTGATATTTTTCTGAAAACTGAAGTTTGGTTTTGTTGTTTGGTTTGTTTTGGGTTTGTGTTGGCTTTCATTAGATCTCAAGTTCTCTTCTGTCTCAAGATTCTCATACTAATAGGATTCATATCTTCTTTTATAATGTGTACATTTACCGCTATAAATCCCCATCTATTCATTGCTTTTGCTGCAGCCCATGTGTTTCAATAGATTGTATTTGCATATTAATTCATTCAAAATAATATTTGATTTGTTTTTAGCATGTCTTCTTTGGCCATGTGCTATGAAAACATATTTTGTCTAATATGTAGATACTCAGGACAGTTTTTCTAGGTATTTTTCTTATATTGATTTCTAGAATAAGCTTGAAATAACTGTTATGTTCCTAAATTTGTTAAGATATCCTTTCTGACCCAAATGTGCTCTATCTTAGTGAATATTCCAAGTAAACTTTAGAATACTGCTGTTTGGGATGTAAGATAGTAGATGAAAGCCAACTTAGACCAGGTCAATGTATACCAAGTGAGCTTTGGATCAATGCATTTTCACTGCCATTTGTTCTGGTTGACCTATGGGTTCCCAGCAGAGCAGTACAGAAATTTCCAACTGTAGTTCTGGTTATCTCTCTCTCCCTCTCTCTCGATTATTTCTCCCAAGTTTGCCTCCCAAATTTGGAAGTGCACACACATTTAGACTGCTTTTTTCTTATTAAATTGATCTCCTTAAAATGATGCAGTGCGATCCATCATTCCCACTGATCTCCACTCTATAACCATTTTGTTAGCATACGAACATCTTGATCTGCATGAACAGGATCTATCTCTCCTACTCTCTCTATTTTCAACACATTTGCATGTGGGTCCATCATGTAGTGGTCCACTTGGAGACTGAAGCAAGATGACTGCTTCTTAAAATCAAGCTGAGCTACAAACTGAGTTCAAATCCAGCTTGTGTTAGAGAGTATGATTTTTAAGAAAAAAAAAGAGGAGGAGGGAGAGAGAGAGAGAGAAGAAGAGTATAGGAGAAGAGAGGAGAGAAAATAAGAGAAAAGGAGAGTAGAACAGAGGTGAGGAGAGAAGAGACAATGTAGTTTCCTTCTAGTATAGTTCCATGCTTTTGGTTTTTTTTTTTTTTAAATTTTGGTGGTCTTTCCTTGAATTACTGTCTTTAGATCATTTGCGTTTCAGAGATTATTAATATAGGTAGGTTAATATTGCAAATTTTGCTCTTTCGTCTCTTCCTCTTTTTTTCCTGCCATTGCAATTTCAATTCAGTCATTTAAATAATTGTATTTTCTCTGCTGCCCATCAGTTACATTTATCCTTTATTCACTGATTGCTTGTCCTGAGGTTTTAAGTCTAGATCTCAGCTAATGTAATTTCATTTTGAAATGGCATTTTTAGTCACCTAATTCTGATTCTTGAGGTTTTTAGGTACCTTATGCTAGGTTTCTCCCAATTCATTTCTTCTGTTTTATTTATGGATATTTTCTAATAATCTAACACAGTCATTTTCAACCTTCCTAACGCTGTGAGCCTTTAATACAGTTTCCTCTTGTTGTGGAACCGCAACCATAAAATTATTTTTGTTGCTATTTCATAACTAATTTTGCTATGGTTATGAATCATAATGTAGATATCATATATGCAGGATATCTGATGTATAACCCCCGCGAAAAGGTCTTCAGACATCCAAAGGTCTGTTCACGACCCATAGGTTGATGACTACTACTCTAACACACTTTTTACTATTATTACTTTTAAGTTACTTTTTAGAGAAATTGAGAATAACAAAATAAAATATTATTTCTCTCTTTACATTTTTCTTTCCCTGATATTTTTCATTGCTCTGACTAGTCACGTTTCTGATTTATAATTCTTATGTTTCCTCCTTAAGGATTGCTTTTAACATTACGAGGAAGGTAGGTTGTCTTAGTTCATTTTGTGCAGAAAGCCAGAAACTGAGTAAATTATATTAGATAAACATTTAATGGTTCACAGTTCTAAGAATCGAGTTCTGAGTTCTGCTTTGGCCAGAACTTTCTTGCTACATTCTGTGGCAAAAGGAGTAATGATATTTATTCATTCAGACATGTGGAACTATTGTAAACTAAATGCCTCTTAAAGGCCTACCCTCCCAATAATGTCACTGTAGAGTTTTGGAGGATCAGAACCCATAGTAAGACCCACAGTAATGAGCTCCCTCCACTGTTCCTTGGAGGAAACATTCCTTCCTCCTCCATGTCTCCAGGGTATTGCCATTAAGCATTGGATGTCCTTTAGTTTGGAGTATTCTGTGAGCTTGGCTGGCCTGTGCTTTGGTCTGCCTTGTGTATTTGAGGAAGTTCTTGGCTGGTTTTTTTTTTTTTTTTTTTGATTTCTTCCCTCAAGCTGTTTTTTTCACAGCTTCCTGACATTGCAGTTAGGAATGCTATAACCTTGGATATTATCCATTACTACTTGGGTGCTCCATTTTAATTTTTTCTCTCTCACATTGTATTTTTTTATTCTCGACTTTCAGTATGTCAACCATAAAAGATTTCTGAATACAAAATAACCAAAAACTAACTCAAAACTAACACTTCATGTTTCTAAGGTGTTTTTATCTGTGTTGCCAAGCAATGACAGTTTTTTGTTTTCATTTTAAGGTAAGCTCTAATTATGTAGACAAGGTGGGTCTTGAACTCAACTTCCCTTTGGCTTAGCCTCCTGATTGCTCTTTTAAACTGACATTTCATTCTAATTCCTGGGAAAACATTTTGTGTCCCAGTAAGCATGGTGTTACATACTGTAATCCTAGCATTTAGAGGCTGAAGAAAGAGAATCATGCATTCAAGGGTCATCCCGGGCTACATAGTGAGTTCCAGTTGTAGAAGACAACTACCTCAAGCAAACTAACAGTAGCAATAGCACACATCTACATTGAGTTCCCTATGTATCCGGGTCTACTTTGACTCTTGGTGCTCTCTTTGGTCCTCAATCTTTGACACAGTCAAGTTCAGAAAGTCATTTCTACTGTCTCCTGAGCCACGTGTTTTTTTGTTGGCATATTACATTCATGCTTTAAAGGATATGTTACCTGTGAAAACATTTTTGCTATAACTACTATATTTCTCTTTAGAGACTGTGTGTGTGTTCTTTGCTGCCTAGGGTGAAAAGGGCATATCCTAGAGCAGATTTATTACGGCACCAAAAGAACCTTATTTGATCACCTATATGATTCAAGCAACGTTGGGTTAGGAATGTTTACTATGATGGGGAGGCCTAATCCAGAACCAGCTACCCCTTTCCTTTTGAACTAGCTGGAGTGATGAAGTGGTACAACTCTGTCGTTTTCTATCAGCTAATATCACTGTATCATTTGCATGCAGTACTGATACATAGCTCGCATCTTAGTTGGTTATTACCATGAACTTTGGACAGAGGTACTCTATTAACTTCATGCTCCTAAGGACACCAAGGCCAGAGTCTGGAAGTCCCTGGCTCTTGTTGCACAGCTGCACTACGTCCACACCTCACTGTCCTTAGGAAGGGTATTTACAGGTATTAAACACTTGGTGCCTTTCTCAATGCTGGTTCAATTTCTGATTCTGTTTTTGTTTCTTTCAAGCAGAAATCATTTTGGGAGGGTCATTTGCATCCTTTGCTTGTTTGTTTTTATTATTATTATTATTATTATTTTATTTGTGACACAAAGAAGTTCTTTGTTAAAAGTGTGTGTGTAGTACTTGAGTGTGTATCCATGTGCTCAAGTGTGTGGGAGCACACACATGTATGTGGGCATGTGGAGGTCAGGGGTTGATTTGAGCATCTTCCTGGAGTGTTCTCTCCCTTAGCTCAGGCTAATTGGGCTACTCTAGTTACCCAGTTTGTTCCAAATGTCCTTTGTCTCTCCTTTCTGAGCTCTGGGATTGCAGGTGAGCTGTCAAACCTTCTAAGCATTTCCATGGGTGTTAGGGATCTGATGTCTTATACTTATACTGCAAGCACTTTACCCATTGAGCCACATTTCCAATCCCCAAACTTCTCTGCATCTATTCCCTATACTTTATTATCATTTGCTATTCACGTTCTTATAAAAAAAAGTCTCTATTTTGTAATTGGTAAAAAATCAAGTAATACTTGGATTTGTTTTCCAGTGTGGAAATGTTTAAAAAGAGATGAAAGCCCAAGTTACTTCTTTCACTCCCTCCCTCTGCTGAGAAATTAAACCTGCTTTAGAAAGTCCTCATCCAGTAACAGTCCATTTCTATTTGACTTTGTTGGATAATAAAATGTTCTCTATATGTAATTTCCCCAAATGTCTGAACTTACCTTTTCAAATGCCAATTCTAGTAGATCTAAAAGATCGTGTTTCAAAGGACTTCTAAAATGACCATATCCTTCTCCAAGCAAACATTGCTTTTCTGACTAAGAAGCATCCCACTGATTGCCTTTTATTTGACTAGTAGGCAAATTACCTTTGTATACATTTTAGCAGTTTCATTTCCTTGCCAGCTATCATCATTTTTCTTTAGACTTCCTTCTAAGACACACCTGGATAGATCCTAATTACATTTAACTGTATGCCAGGAATGACACAACTGTATTCTTTTCACATTTGTTTCATTTTAACTATGTATGTATGCATATGCAGGTATATACAATTGTATTTGTTTTTTCTTCTAAAATACATTTTTAATTGAAATAGAACATAATTGTATCACTTTCCTCCTCTCTGGTGCCCTCCCCCAGTCCTTCCCATCCTCCCTCTTCAAGTTGACAACCTCTTTTTCTTTGATTATTATTGTTACATAGGTCTGTATTTCGTAAAAGACATCCACATAAAACCTAAGTAAGAGGTTTTGACTAAAATGTCCAGAATCCAGTGAGAATCATTGCAATTATTGTTGTCTTGGTCCCAACACTTTTCAATCTTTGTAGGATTATTTGCTGTCTTTGGAAGGCTGCTGTGCTCTCTGTGGATAAGACGATTTTGAAATTGGGCTATAAATATACAACACTTCACACAGAAGAACTCAACCTTCTCTTATAATGTGTTATTCTTCCTTTTAACATTTGAAGTGCTGTGGTTTAATAAGAAAGCCAAATTAGTCTGTAGAACATTCTTCTTTTAAAGATGTTGCCAATCTTCACCTCAGGGTCTGAGGTAAGGGAGGAAGGAATGCCTGGGTTTGGCACAGCTGCTGCAGCTCCTCACATGACGGCAGTTCAGGGATGGCTTGCTCAGCGCACACATCACTTGGCTATCCAAATGAGAAAAGAAACTAAGATGTTTTGGTTGGTGCATTGTTGAGCTTGAGCTATGTGAGTGAGGCAAAATTCACTCCCACATGAAGATTAATTAGTGATTATTTTGCCCAGAAGCATGACGGGAAGTTGATCTTGATGAATTACTCATTGAACTCTAGTAATATTCCACTTGGACATTGCCAGTGGTCTTTCTGGGTCTTATAAAGTTGAAGTGATGCTGGGGTTTTAGGAGCAGTTGGATCATGGGAGCTTGTAGCTCCATGATTGTCATTAAATAAACATATAAACCTCGAAACCATGTCCTCTAATACTAAGATTTCTTGCTATCATTTATGCCTGTAATATTAATTCTAGCTTTTCTCATTGCACAACAACCCACATCAAATCCTTCTAGAGGTACTTTGAAAAGACGATCCAAACATTAACATTAACTTAGAAAAACTGAACGGACCTCTCATGATCACAACACAAAACACATTGGCCCTTTCCCATGTACTGGTGATTACCCTATTTGGGATCGACTGTATACTTGAATTCTTTTTTATCTATCAAGCAATGTTGGTTATATAGCTTCATTTTTCCATAGTCATAAGTCAAATGCAAAATTTATCCCTGATTTTTCACTTATTATTTAATAACTTCATTTTGGAAATTATGTCTATAATCTCAGACTCTCTTACCATTTAACTAAAGACCTGTAAGTCACTGTCTAAGCCTTGCTGGAAGGCCAGACAACTTAAAGATTAAGGCAAATAGTTTGGCTTTACCTTGACCTAGGAAGTACATACTACCATGGAGGAAACTCGCTTCCGCTCTTATAAAAAGGAATCCCCATCAACAGAACTCTACCAATTTGAAGGTATGATAAAGAATTATCAAAACCAAATTCTCTCAAACCAAACATGTCTAGAGAATAATTCAAAGGGAAATAAAATGAGACCATATATAGTTAAATCAAATAAAAATGGAGAGTCTTGTTCCTGAAGGGAAAGTAGGTGTTCACTGTTTATCTTTCTTAACAGAAAGACTTCCTAAGGCCTGTGTGTGATAGTACTACAGAAAGAAGAACTTACAAATGCCAGGGTAGGGCCAACAATGGGCTGGGCTTCTGAGTAGATGCGGAGAATCAGGATGGCACTCACTGGCCTCTCACTTTTCTGACCGCAGGCTCCCTGCGTTAACTTTCACTACATTTTTCTCACATTCACCAAGACTTTAGCTCCAAACTGCCTTTCAGGTTTCTTTGTTTTGGTTGTTTGTTGTCTTTTGCTTATTGAGTCACACAATGTCCCAGGCTTATGTTGGGAAGCAATTGACTCTCTTTCTGCACATCTCTTGTTTTTCCTTCTGTAACTGTACTCTGCAATCATCCCCATGTGCTGTAACTTAACCTCCGTGGCTGGTAAGTGTGCGGATACTCTTTCCCAGCACACAGACTTGAAAACCAAAGTGAACAGAAGAAACTGTAGGAAGAGGAGAAGTGATGCCCCTGAAATTTCAAGGCTCAAAGCTTTTGCCAAAGGCATACGAGGACCCCGAACTTGAGCAAAGCTGTAGGCTCTTAGCAACTGTTATGGCCCAGCTTTCCTCAAGGTTCTCTTCCGTTCGAATGTGATGGCCAACCCAAAAGGAATGGAGGGCAAGTAGAAAGGACTGGCACCATTTAGAGGAGCCAGCCTCTCTCTATCTGTCCTGTCCGAGGCAAATCTGTAGAAGTGGAGTGCCAGGGAAATACCCAGAAGAGATGTAAATCTCATTCAGTGTGCGAGCAATGAAGCATAATGGCCCCATATATCCTGTAGCTACTATGCTCAGGCATTTGCCTATATCAATTGCATACATCTGTATTTGATTTTCACGTGAACCTTCAAGGTGTGTTTATTATCTTTACCAACAGATGTGGGAAGTGCCACAAGTTTAAGTAACAAGATATGTGTCTCTAAAGTTTTTGGTCTTCCTATGTCCACATGAGCTTTAGAGTTTTAACTAGAATGTGTAGATACTCTGTGACAAAATTTTGGCTTTGAACAAGGAGTTCAAAGTCTCTCACACACACCTTTGTACAGAAAGATTGTTCTATGCAACTGGGAAGATGTTAAAAATTTGATGCAAGAATGTTTTGAAAGAGGATCAGACAATGTTACTCTTTTGTAATCATCAACAACAAATTCCAATAAATATAAAGGGCTTTCTTGTGCTGTTTTCATTTTGTTCTGCTTTCTTGGAACAGTGGAGGCTCTCCATTTGGGAACACTAATGGCTGCCCACGGCTACTTCTTTCCCATCTCAGATCACGTCCTCACACTCAAGGATGATGGCACCTTCTACCGGTTTCAAGTAAGTGGAAACATAAATTCTTTCACAGTAAGCCAGAAAGCCTGACCTTCGTTCCTGTGTGTTTTCAGACCTTTTGGAAACTATTATGTGGTTGTCTTAGACTACTTAGAAAGTAATTAGTGCTCATGGGTTAGCATCAGAAGCAATCATAAGATACCGGTGGGAAAAATGTGGAAGCTGAACCATGTAATAACTGAAATTATGTTTTAACATAAGAAAAACTTTAGGAAAATTCATGAGGTGACTTAGTGGAATCAAAGAAAATAGAGAAGACTTCAGCTGTAAGTTGCATTTAACAAGCAGGAAGTTGAGAGATTTAACTCAACTTATACTCCCACCTGTATCCCATAGCCAACTTCAGTCCAAGCAAACTCTCTTAGTACATGAGAAGTACTGCCGATTGGCAAGTCAATTGACTATATATATCTAAGTCTTCTTGTTTTTCAAAGAAAGTCTTTACTGTTGCAGGATTACATCTTTATACAGTTCCAATTTTTAGAAACATTTTTCAGACTGAAGCTACAAGTAAGATTTAAGACTAACAAACTCATAAATTCTGAAAGAACAATGGTTCTATGCTTACAAAAACAAAAAATTATCAATCTTGATAATTGATATAATAAATAAAATCTCCAGTGTGCAAAATAAAACAACAATAGCAACTAAAAACAAAACAAAAGGAAAGCAGAAAGGAAATACTGACTATGCCACTCTCTTGATAATTATCTCATTTAAAGTATTTTCATGAAATGAATGAGTTCAGACATGGCCCTCGGTTAGTAATAATGAGTTAAATTGGCCACAATTTAAAACCTTGTTCTCTGTTCTTGACCTTCCCAGAAAGAAATTAGTGGGTAAAGTTTGAATGTCTTATCACACTTGTAAGTCCTGAGTGAAGGTTACAAAGCACCACTGCACATCTAGAGGAGGAAAAAGAATTTTAGAGAGTCTTAGAACAAAGTGAGGAAGGGGGAGCAAGTGGCTCATTCATTACAAAACTATAAGACTTAGGAGAGGTTATTAAGTTCAATGTACTGTTAGATATATCTCATGGAAATATATTAAATTATATTATTACTATTGATTATTAAATGTTGTATATTTTAATAATCCATCTACCTTTGCAGTGACATCTAAATGTGGCGGATTAGCAAATCTGTTTATCTTTGAATCCTTTAACAGTGAAGGGAACCAAGAACAGAGTCGGAGTGAGCTGGATTCCTACTTGCACAGCTTAGCAAAGTGCTGCTTTGTTTGTTCTGTTTGAACAGCTCTAATAGTAGAAAACACATGAGGGTTCATCGTAATCTGGTTTTATTTTTCTCCATTTTCATTGCTCATTCCAAGCAGCAGAAGCTTCCTGAATTGAACTGAAATTCACCTCCTTGGAAGGAGTTTCAAAACAGGGTTAAATTCTCAGGATGCCTCTGTTGAACCATGCAGATTCCAAACATCATTAAGAACCTAAAGAAGGCATAGGACATGCATATGAGATAAACAGAACCTCAATTTAATTTAATTGATGTGACACAATAGATGTGTCTAATACTCTTAGAACATTTTAGACATGTGATTTTTTTTTTTAGATTTACTGTAAACTTTAAATTGTCTGGTCACTCTCTCTTTGCTAACTGGAACTGAGACCTCTCATGATTCCCTCAGGCAGATCTCACTCACATGTCTAACGTCTACTGAGTAAGGGCTAGGGCGATTGGAGGGAGTTCTGTAGAAGCAAAGGTGGCTAACACTAAAAAAAGTGACACTCAGGAACTAAAATGTCCTAAAGTCTAGAAAAATCATAGAAATATGTAATAAATAACAAATTATAAAGGTTTGTTATTCTATTATAGTGTCTATGATTATAAGTCAAACATTGTTTCCTGAGAAAAATCTTCCATTATTAGTGAAAAATGTTGGTTTTATGGCATTTCTGTATAATATCCCAATATAAAATTCAATTTTTATAGGCATAAGATTTTTACTAAGAATATGGTAAAAGAATAAAGAGAAAATTTAAGAGTAAAGATGAGAAGAAAAGGTATTTAATTGACCATATGCCTAGAATAGATATAGTCTAAAACTGGTTAATCAATATGCTTATACAAGGATAACGCATAAACACACGCATGCGTGCACACACACCCCAAAAATGAAGCAGCACCAAGCAATCAGTGCTCCCTCTGAGAGGCTTCTCAAATAGGAGCTCTGTATGAAATAGTCTTCAGCTATTTCATTCCCTCATGGCACTACTGGAATCCTGGTCCAATTTAATTTCTAAGAAATCAAATCTTCAAACTTCTGTCTCCCACAGAGTTAAGTGTGATTGGAGAGGTTAAACATGTTCCATACACGTCTTCCTACCCCTCTTACTCTAGCGATTCAGTCTTTTTTTTTCTTCCAGATTCCTACTGTGATTTTGTTCATATGGGCACATTACTATTAGCTTCCTTTATTAGACTGAGGTGGTCACAGCATTCCAAAAAGGGCTGTCTCGTATTGGCTCCATCGTTTCTCCAGAGCATCCTCTTCTACATCTTTGAGAATCACTCTTTAGAAAGTAAAATTCAGACAGTCGGAAAATGCCCAAAATATGTTCATTGCACATAAGCGATCAGTAAAATTAGTTCATCCATATAATCAACCCATTATGTACTTCTTAGCCACTGTGCCTCTGAGTTCACTGTCATTCCAACTTCAATGAATGACATTGCTTATACAGATCTGTGGTCACCATGAGTCTTTGTACCAGGTCCAGTTGTCAGGGCTGGAAAAATCTTGAAGAAAACAAATGCCACATTAATTATCTTAAGGGTTTTATTCCAGATCAAATTTCCTTTTATATTTCAGTCAGTGTATTTCTACAATTTTACAGAATCAGAATTCTGGATATTGTTAATCACATCAAAGATACTATTAGTTAAAAAATTATCTCTGGTTTGCACCATTTAAAAGTTTACAGCAATAAATAAATGTTTTTATAAGTAAAAGTCAAAGGTTACTGTCATCATGTTGAATAATGTTGAAAGTTGCATTGCATAATTAACAGATCCCAGCAAATGATTCACAAATTTCAGGAATGATTCTAAACTTTGAGAACCTATGAAAATCAATAGAGATATGATGTGCAGAAAGAAGTCGCTGTATTTTAGCATGCTTCATTCCAAATCTTGCTGAACATAATATTCTGCTTTCAGCCCTCTCTGTGGCTGAAACTGAACCTTTTGCTTGGATAATGCAATCATATCCTTTAACCTTATGTCCATTGGTGCGAGATGATGGAAAATGAGCACCATTTTAAATCCCTGCTGCTGTTTGGCAAAGCTGAAGGCTGAGAAATTGCTCAGTGCATGTAGACGAGAACCTTATAAAAATCTCTCTGCTAGCTTTCTCTGGGTTTAAAATGTTTGCTACCAGGAACATAGTCTAGATAAACACAGACTGTACACCAGAAAACCTACCAAATATTTATGTCTATAACCAAGACTCCTCTTTTTTCCTTCAACAGACACCCTATTTTTGGCCATCAAATTGTTGGGAGCCAGAAAACACAGACTATGGTCAGTGCAATGGTCTTTGTTTTGTCCTTAACCATTTATGTGTCTGTTTACCAAGTAAATGAATTCTGTTGCTTTTATTAGTGAAAGAGGAAACCACCATTTTAGGTATGGATCAGTAATGATAACACCCAATTTATGTATGGCTTCATTTGGCAAGCCACCAAACTTGATGGCAGCTCTTCATAGTAGAATGTGCTCTGTTAAAGAAAAGCTCCTAATGATATTGCAATGCCGAAACAAGACTCAAATGGTTAGGGATGGTCTTTCATAGCATCCTATGCAGCTAGGAAGAGTGATAAATGGATCCAGAGAGCCAGAGTTCTAGTTCTTCTTCAGCTCAGCTATGAAGTTTAAAACAAACAAGCAAACGCAAAGCCCTCTGGCTCCTCACACCTCTATTTTGCTGACTATTAGGGAGGCATCCTATGATTCTAGATCAGAAGGTTATGTTAAATACGGAAAGGCCACTGGCAAGTCAAAGAATATATAACGATGTACAACAGCAAATTTAACCCTAATAAATCAAATTCAGTGACCTTAAGATAACCCAGCTCAATCGTGAAGATTGCAAAGAAGCTCTATAAGGAAAAAGTTTTGTCCCTAGAAAATGTTCTTCTTCAGGCATTTTTGCATAGGTGACGCTTCGATGAAGCAAGATTGGACAGATCTGAAGCGCCACTGCTACAGATGTTCATTGAGAACCGCTCACGTGCCTTGTTGTAGAAGATGCTGATGGCCCGTAGGGTGTCTGGCTTGCCTGCAGCATTGAGTAGCTAGCAGCCTAGAAAAGAAAGTAGTGTCCTACACAAAGAGTTCTTATAAATGGCCACGAAAATGCCATTGGTATGTACAAAATGATATGGGAGTTTAAAATAATTAAAGATTGTCCTTATCTGGTGGTGCTGGGTGCTATGCCAGAATGATTTCATAAAAGAGCTCATAACAATCTGAGGAAGATTTTAAAGTCGGAAGAAGGAATTCATGTGGTTTCTTAGTTACTGTGATATTGCTGTGAAGACACACCATGACCAAGGCAACTTACGCAGGAAGGCATTTCTTTGGGGGCTTACAGGGTTAGCTTATGGTCACCATGGTGAGGAGCATGGCATCTGGCAAGAACATGGCGCTGGAGTTGTACCCTAATCTGCAGGTGATAGGAAGTGAGAGAGCAGAATTGGGCCTGGTGTGCATCAAGGCCACACTTCCTAATCTTCCTCAAACAGTTCTACTAACTGGAGAACAAGCATTCAAACATGATCCTATGGGGACCATTTTCATTCAAACCAGCACATGTGGTGATGAGACATGAGATCGTTTAAGGAAGTATCTTAGTTAGGGTTTCTATTGCTGCGATGATCAAAAGCAACTTGGGGAGCACAGGGTTTATTTCACATATACGTCCAGATCTCGGTTTATCACTGATGAGCAGGAACTCATATAACGCTGGAGGACCTAAAGGCAGGAGGCCATAGAGGATGCTCCTTATGGGTTTGCTCTCTAGGACTTGTGAAGTCTTCTTTCTTTTGTATATCACCCAATACCACCATCCCAGGGGTTGTAGCACCCACTATAGACTGGGCCCTCCCATGTCATTCACTAATGAAGAAGATGCTCCATAAGCTTGTCTATATCCCAGTATTATGGAGGCATTTTCTCAGTTGAGATTCCCTCCTCTCAAATGGCTCTAACCTATAGCAAGTTGGCATAGAACTATCCATCATATCAAGAGAGAATGATATAATATGCACAAGCAGGAAGAAGTGTCACAATCATTTGACTTTCTTTGGGGCTTCCCCCAGAGAAGCATCTTCAGAAGGAAACTGTAGGAAAATCCACAGCAAATGGCTGGAATTACCTTTCCTAGTGGTCATTGTAGAAATGTTTTAGTAAGTTATCCCAGAGTGGCCAGGTGGTGCAGATGGTTTTCAAACATACAAACAGGCAAAAGTACTTTCTACAGTGTTGGTCAAACTAACAGCGAGACTAGATCATTCTGTTTCCGGAGTGGAAATGGCCACTTCTTCATCTGTTGCTCACAGTCCTCAGAGTTGAAATGCTTACAGAAAGCAGAGGAACCACTACTGACATGTTGGTCAGAGGTGGAGCTTTCTGTCGCATGTAGGACTATGTCTAGGAGACCACCCAAAGGCTATACACCATTCTAGTAGAGGAGACACCTTCTGGAGAAAGACCTGACTCCAATGACTGCTATGACAAAAGGCCGAATGTGTGCCTTTGAAGGAAGTGTGACACAATTCTGGGTCTCAGGTTCCTACTTCAAAAATGAGGCTAGAGATCTTGACTTAGTGAAATGATTGGAATAATTCATACTGATATACCTAAGGAAGCTGGCATTATTCCTGTTCCAAACTCACCAAACATAAACCAGTGATTTTTGTTTCTCATTATTGTTGCCTATCATACACCATGCCTCTATCCCCTGTTATAAAGATAATTCTTTTTTTTAAATTCATCTATTTATTTTACATCATGGCTGCAGCCACTTCCCATCCTCCCCTACCAGTCCCTCTTCCCCATTTCCCCTCTCTTACCTCTCAGTCCCCTCCTCTTCCATCTCCATTCAGGAAAGGGCAGGTCTCCTATGAGTAGCAATAAAACCTGATATATTAAGTTGCAGTAAGACTAAGCACCTCCCCATGTATTAAGGCTAGGCAAAGTGACCCAGTATGAGAAGTAGGATCCCCGAGTCCAGTAAAAGAGTCAGAGACAGCCATTGTTCCTGCTGGTAGGAGTCCCACTGAAGACCAAGCCAAACAACAGTAACATGTGCAGAGCGCCTAGATCAGTCTTATGCAGGTTCATTTTCTTCGAGTCTCTATGAACCCAAGTTAGTTGATTGTGCTAGCCTTCCCATGGTGTTCTTGACCCCTCCGGCTCCTACACTCCTTTCTCCTCCTCCTTCGTAGGCTTCCCAAACTCCACCTAATGTTTGGTTGTGGATCTTTGCATCTGCCTCCATCGGCTGCTGCATGACACCTTAAAGAGAATTCTTATTCTTGTTGGCCCTCCTTTCCAAGCTCTGTCTTCTTCACTTGAAAGTTTGAGGAATCACAATTGCAGTGCGTGTCTGATGACTTGGTAGTAGGCTTGTTCCCCTGGTATGCCTGAGGAAAAGCTATGATCTCTACAACGAATCACTCACGGAACATGCTTCATAGCAGGCATCTGTCATGTCTAATGTCCTTAAGCTTTTTACTGACTTTTACTGGCACCCACATCAGAGGAGATCATCTCCTGAACTGTTTCCCAAAGTCCCAGCCAGCCTATTTGTAAACTAACTGAAATCATATTGTTAAATTATCCATTTGTTTCTTCTTGATGAATCATATTCTGGTTTATTTTGTAGCTGGCTTAATTACTAAACATTCACATAAGGATGTTTAGTTATCCATGGCTTGAAGCAGAATTTCTTGGACTGCCAGCCCCCAAATCATGACATGGAGACTTAATATTAGTTATGAATGATTGGCCTTATCTTATGCTTGTCCCATTAGTTTTTATAACTTAATTGTCCCTGTTTCTCTTCATCTACATTTTGCCTTGGGCCTTTTTACCTTTCTTTCATTTTGTATGACCTACTTTTCCTGCTTCCTCTTTGGCTGACTGGACTGCCTGGTTGCCCCAGGCATCTCTTTCTCTTTCTCCTTCTTTCTCTCCTCTTCTCCCCTGAGCCCTAGGTTCTTCTTCCTACTTATTCTCTTTGCCCTCCAGCCATACCCATCCCTCTACTGCCTACCTATTGACTGTTAAGCTTTTTATTAAATCAATCAGTTGCCTTAGGCAGGCAAAGCAACACATTTTTACATTGTTAAACAAATGTAACAATCTTTACATACTTAAAGAAATATTCCACAACAATGGCTTTATATTCTTAAGTGCAAATAAATTGCTCTACCAATTTTAATTTTTCCCGTCTTTCAGTTTTTACTGCTATTTATTTAAAATATACTTTAAAAACCCCCTCTTTAAAAGGGTATGTATGATATGACATGCCTAGGCTTTAAGGTCTAAAGTATAGTGACTATTTAGGCTGTATTTTCTAAGACAACTTTGTGGCATAGACGCACAAGAAGTGATTGTATTATTTTATTATAACTTTATTGTTTGAGATATGTTCTCTCTAAATATCCTAAACTGATCTCAGACTACAATTTGCCTGCTGTAGCCCTGGATGCTGAGATTCAAAACAGGCTCTACTATGTGAAACCGAACAGAAAGTTTGAAAAAGTTTCCCTCATTTTCTTGGCATCTTGACCCCATTCCCATCACCAAACTTGAGCTTATTCTAAGTTGTGTAGAACACAAACCTCTGTAGATCAGCCCATGTGGAAAAGGCATGTTTTCATAGCTGTCTTGGCACTATATTGATTGTTTTTAACAGCTGAAATAAGCCAAGATGGACCACATCTACAAGAACTCCATTCTTAGAAAATCAAGGGGGGGGGTGAGAATTTGCATATTGTGTGTGGAAATACAAAAGGCAATCCTAATCCAAACCCATTCCAGTGTGGAGAATGTGTTTCTATGGGTACATTTGCATCATTCCCACTGAGACCTAGGCTTGCAGAGTGGGCTGGAGGCCAACACACGAGGAAGCACAAGACAACTTTGGTGAGAAGCAGATAGGGCCATTGCTGGCAAACAGAAGCAGATACCAAAGACTGGGGCTTTGCTGGGAGCTCTGATTGTATGCATTGCACCTAAAGAGTCTAGGATATGAATTTCAATGGTCAAATATCCAATGTCCAGAGAGGATGTTTTCTTGTTTGTTTTTATTTTGTTTAGACAAGATCTTCATATTCCAACTTCAGATTCCCTAAAGAGTCTATTGTGTTTAGGTTAGCCTCAAATTGGAAATCCATCTGCCACTGTCTCCTGATTTTTATGATTATACACATATGTCACCATGTCAAGCTCAATAGGATTTTATGCATAAGAAATACAACTTCCGCATAAGGACAGGAGTCCTAGTTGACTCACTTTGTTTAGCCCATCCACATTCTAGCATTGTCTTTAAATTTTTGATATATTATTCATTGTGAACCTTTTAACAATATTTTTCTTGTTTTAAATACTATGTTCAAATATCGTTAACCTTGATTACTGAGAACTTTGTTTCTATGAAAACAAAGTTTCTATGAAGCTGATGATGTATTTGGTTCTTGGACCATCTTTGAAGACATACATGATCATGTGAATGTGTATGGCAAGTAAAGTCTGAACTGAAAAATCTAGGACTATATGACTAAAAGGAAAACAATGAAGATTTAGTGTAGAAAGGCCGTGATGTAGGGAGGAGAGAACTTTCTGGGTTGCTTCTGAAGCCAACATGTGACACTTGCAGAAAGAAACACTGAATTATCCCATAAGGTCCTTCTATCAACAAAAACTGTTCCAAAGCTTGCATTGCCATTAGCTGAGAGGACAATGTCTTGTGTGTCAGTAATATTCAGTGACGTTCCGCCATTTCTCTACGATACTGTGCAGGTTTTCAGGCCTGCACAGACAGGTTATGCTTGGTAGCATTCAACAACTATGTAAGATTAAGTTCTACTTGCCAAAACCGTGCTAAAGACATAAGGGAGAGCTAAGGCATCTTTCTTAGAGAGTAGTAAGGGGCCATCCCAATCAAAGCATTCTTCTTGGCACAGCATGACAACAATGCTGACTTAATTACTGCTTTGCATTAAGCAATAAGTCTCCCTTAGGGAACGGGTGTAAAACTGATCAGAGACCATTGGTAGAAAGCGTACTGTGTTCAGACATTTGTGTTTGAGAAAGGAATGACTGGAAAGTTATGGACTAGTATAAAAGAACTTCAAATCAGCAGATAAACAAAATTGAATTGACATAAGTCTTTATAACTGTGGAACAAATCTTGAATAGCTGATAATAATGTGTGATATACACTAATATATTGATAATTCTATTTTCTGTAGTATTAAGATGCTGAGAGTGCAAGATATTGGGGGAAGGGAAAGAATTCTGTTTTTTAAAATTGGAAATTATATCTTCTTGATTCATCACATTGCAAGGCTTTCAAATAGTTCTATCCAATTGCCAAAAATTACAGTTTATTCAACGTGACATTAACTGATATTTATTATAATTATCCTTTTAAAAGTGCCTTGACAGGGCATCCACGATTCTGCTTTTCCCTCCTCACTAGGATCTCTCAGTCCATGGCCATTTGCTTTTAACATCCATCAATGTTCTGTGTGTTTAGAAAATCAGGTGTTAGTAGTTTCCATAAATATATTCTAGTGAGCAGATTTTTAAAAATTAATAGACTTCAGTCAATACTGATCCAATGGATTTTAAAAAGATAATAGTGGAGTGTTATTCTTTTAAGTATAAAGATACTGATGGATTCAAAGTAAGGTAATGGATAAATATATGTCATGTTATAGTAATTGAAATAAATTTTCAGTAGATATGTTAGTCACTGTTATATTGCTGTGAAGAGACACCATTGCCAAGGCACTCTTATAAAAGAGAAATTTAACTGGTGACTTTCTTAGTGTTTCAGAGGTTTATTACATCATCGTCATGGTGGGTAGCATGGCAGCACTCATGGTGCTGGGGCAGACGCTGAGAGTTACATCCTAATGTGCAGGACAAGAGAGGGAGAAAGAGAGAACTGGGCCTAGCATGAGCTTTGGAAATGTCAAAACCCCTACTGACATACTTCCCTCAACAAGGCCATTCCTCCTGGTCCTTCTCAAATAATGTCACTCCCTGATGGCTAAGTATTCAAATATGTAAGCCTATAGGAATTATTTTTAATCAAATCACCACAATAGACAAGTTATTTTCAGGCAAAGTGGAAGAATAGATAAATCACAGGGGATTTTTAGGGCAGCAAAACTGTCTTTATGAGATTAAAATGGGAGGCCAATGTGATTGTACATTTGTGAAAATTCACAGAATGTTCAACTCAAAGAATGAACCACCATGCTAACTATAAATTTAAAAATTATTAATTAGCCGGGCAGTGGTGGCACACGCCTTTAATCTCAGCACTCGGGAGGCAGAAGCAGGCGGATCTCTGTGAGTTCAAGACCAGCCTGGTCTACAAGAGCTAGTTCCAGGACAGGCTCCAAAGCTACAGAGAAACCCTGTCTCGAACAAAACAAAACAAAACAAAATTATTAATTAATGTTTGGACAGTGGCTCTAAATTAGCCAATGCACGATACTAACATAAGATATTAATTACATGGGCAAATGGAAATGAAATTACATAATATGAAACTGCAAATGCTACTCATCTTTTTCATAAACCTATAGAACTCCAAAACTTGTTCCCTGTAATTAGAATCTGTCTAAGTATTCTAAGTATAGGGTTTTGAACGTGGACTTATCTATTTGTCCTCTTTGATGCTCTCTCTGATTCCTGGTTTTATGGCTTGTGTTAATTTCTAGGGTGGCCATAACAAGATATCACAACCTGTGTAACTTAAGCAACAGAAATTTATTTTTCTAAATAATGGCAGGCATCCTCTGCAGAGAAATTAAAAAACAAACTCCTGTAGAATTGGCTTCTTCTGAATCTTTGGTTTTCAGAAATCTGACTTCTTACTTTGTCTCACAGGGCTGTCTCTCTGAGCAAGTACATCTCTGGCATCTTTTCTCTTCCTAGAAAGACATTAGTCATCTTAGATTAGAGACCCACTCTTTGAACCCCATTTTATCTTAATTGTTCCCTTAGTGGCCTTGTCTCGCATTAAGTCAAATTCTGGGAGGTAGAACATCGGGACATTTATTTGGGAAAGGCTCCAATTCAGCTAAGAGAGAGTCTATCATTGGTTTCAGCGAATGTTTAGTCTTTGCTTAAAAATATTTTTATTTGTTTTTCTCTTCTCTTTATGTCATTGCATATGTTCAGATTGTTGATAATTTTATTCTCTTGACTTTGTTTTAGCTTGGTGGAAGTTTTAATTATTGTTTTGAAGTTCACTAATTTATCAGTTCAGTCCTGTCTAGTCTACTGATGAACCCATAAAATTTTTATAATTTAAAAATTTCTATTAGTGTTTTTATGTAGTAGGTTTTTCTTATCACAGTATCCACATTACTCCTGATCTACCCTCTCCCTACTCCAACTCTTCCTGTTTCACTTCTTTTTCTTTCTTGGGCTTCTCTAGAAGATCCTTCTTAAAGCAGGTGTGACATGTGTCATTTCATCAGTCACACTCCTCTCTTGTCATGTAAGGGGCCCAGTGACACCTGCTAAGGTTCAGAGAAAGAAGCTACACTGTGCAATCTTAACAATTAGAACTCAAACACATAGTGATGCTGGCAAGTGACCTTTGCAACTATGATTTGGGCTTTTCCAAATTTCTTTACACCTTTGGATTAAGAAAGCTAGAGTATAGGAGGGTTTGGCATCCTCTCCCTGTACAGTAGTACTTATATCCGACCTTGTTAAAGGCAGAATGCATTGGGCCTGTTTCAGAATGCTTTTGCCTCACTTTGTGTACAGTATGAGGGGAGTTTTCTTTCATCCTCATCATAGAATATGATAGAATTATTGAGGGTAAAAGTTAGAAAGGTAGCATAGCCCTCTACTTTTCATTTCATCATGTTGTTGCTTCCTAATGTTTGAGAGCACAGCAAGTTGGTCATGTCTTTCCTCCATATTTTCCTCTCTGACTGAGGTTAGAAATTTTCTGGAATTCAACCATGATCATCAAGAAGACTGTCATTGCTTAAAACAATGTGCAGAAGTGCATCTTCTGGGTAAAACACAAACAAAACAATTTTCAAGGAATAAGTGTTGAAGAAAAAAAAGAAAGCTTTATTTACTGTTCAAAGTGGTTAGCCAGATTTTCAACTCTTGAAGTTGAGGGTACACACTTAAGACACAAGAGTAATGAGAGCAGGTGGCATCTAACTAAAGGGGACTAATGTCTGTGTGTCTCTTGGGACGAGGAAGAGATCTTCCAGGGTCTTCCTTTTGTTTCTTCCATGGTCTGCTGTTTCCAAGAATGTGGTCGGTAAATGTCCGGAGCTTAGCAGAAGGACCCTATTTTTCAATTCTAGAACATTTCTTGGTGAGCAATGGGTCCATAGACAATGCAATCCCAAGAACTAAGATGGCAAATAAGAAAGACATACTATGCAGATGGAGGAGCCAAGCCTTCTCATCTCATGCCAAACACCATCAAAAACCATGAATCAAATGCAGAGTTAGTGTTTACAATAAAAGTAGCTTTCAAATAACCTAGATAACTTAAAAATCTTTGATTTTGAAAGTTATAGTAGGGTAATCTAATTTGTAGAGAAAGTAGACTTCTATATATATATATATTTTCATATAAAATAAAATCTTTAATTGTTACATTAATTTTGCTTGTTATAAGAGGTAATATTAGCATTACAATTCATTTTATAAAATAAATATCCATAACAAGCAAATAAGCTATGCTTAAGTATGAAAAATATAATATTTATGCCCTCTGAAGAATAGAAATTATATTTGTAAATTCTTAATAGAAGCTTTCACATAACTTCTCAATGAAAATTTTAGGTGTTAAAAACAGAAAATTTCAGTTGTTAAATAGTCTCTCTAGTTTTTAGGGGTTTATTTTTCAAATATTTAGGCACCAGGTTCACAGTCTTATTCCAATGTCTATGTGTAAGACTATCTATATATAAGAATATTACAAAAGTATTTAAATGTATTGTCTATAGACCTTGTATAATTTCAAATCCAGTACACAAATAGTTATCCAAATGAGAAGTGAAATATACTTAAGTGTGATATCAATAAAATTAATATTTAAATACCATTAGTGTTTGGAGTATGCCCCCAGTTCACAATCTAATACCTAGAGATGTATTGTTATATTGATAATTGCTCCACAAATTTCTGAGCCCCCATCTTGAGAGCATCTAAATATTTGTTTCTCTATTTAAGAAACCAGCCCACTGACTTGGGCATGATAACACCCAATGACCTGTCTTATTGGACTCCTTCTTTACTTTCTTGAGGAGTGTATATTTTTATTTCAAATTCTCTGCAAAATTATAAAAAGGGAAAGGAATACATTTTCTAGGTTATAGTAACAAGCATTAAGTTCTTAAATGTTTAACTACTATCAATATTACTTTTGTCTTACATCATTGTTTATTTATATATTAAGTAAGAAATGGTATTCTATCATCAAGGTCATAAATATACATATGCAAATATAATGTGCATATTTTTAGGGATTGACTATTCTCTTGAGTATGACTTTGACCTACTCATATCAATAGGAGTGATTTTAAATATAAATTCTTGGTGCTTTTCCCAACCAGCTGAGCTTGGGTCTCTAACTTAGGCTATTAGTAAACATAGATAAAGTCTTAAAGGTATGCATTATAGATTGAAGGTCAGTGATTATTTGGATTTATGAAGACAAATTAGGTTGATTTTCCTATTTCTGATGGTTTTTTGTTTTGACTGATTTTGAATGGTTATTTCTGACAATCTAACTACATTTTAACTGATGGTATAGCAGGAGCCTGAATATTCCCTATCAACTGTCTTCGGATATTTACAAACATTATCTAATTTTATCCCTCACAGAAAATCTTCAAAATGTTACTAGCCATGCTCTACTGATGAAAAAGAGCTAAGAGTCGGATGTGTAGAAGATGTGTTCTCCACTGATAGTAATTACAGGACAGGGCCATGATCCACTGGGCCAGATTGTTTCTCAGCTGGATTGCACACCCATGTAGAGTGGATGGGAAATTTAGGGAGACAGAATTTTGGAGGAGTTGTGAGAAAAGAAATAAGGCAACAATAAACTTGAACTAGCTTTCCAATGTTTGTGAATGAAGTGAAAAACATAAAATAAGAAAGAAGGAAAGAAAGAATAAATAAGTGAACGATGGGGGCTCGGATTAATTCCTAAGATGGCATTAAGTTCCATATGGAAGAAAACTGAACACTCACTGAACAAACTTCAATTTTGTTCAATTTGAAGTTCGAGACCTGCAGAGGGAGCAAGATACCACATGCACTAGGCACACACGTTCAGCTTCTTGCCCAGGCGGAAAGGTTCCAAACAAGCAGTCTGTCCAGATGATGCTTTTCTATCAATAAGTTAGTTTAGAACTGAATTTCAAACTCTTCAGAATATGATGTGTTGTGCCGATCAAAACACTCTAGTTCCACAGTGTTACCATTGAGGCTTAGTTAGAGAAGGAAATGATGATAGCAGCACTGTGGCACAATGCAGTAGCATGCTCCAAGAGACGGGGGGGAAGGGATGAGTCTGCTCCACAGTGAGGAACGTGTGAACTCACATTTGAACTACAGCATGACCTGTTCATTTGTGAACTTACTAGAAGTTTCCAGCCCAGCAATGCAACTTATACAGACATGGCTCATTGTATTCTGTGGGATTAATCAATTAATTTATAACAAACCTAATTGACATAAAATGAACATTGCTTTTCAATTTAAAGCCATGAACATGATCCTCTGAAAATCATGAGCAAGGCAGATTGACACTTCTGCGCAGGCATAAAACACCCTCTGGGAAGATTAGTGCAACTGCATGGTCTTGCAAAGTGTTATGAAGTAGAGGCCTCAGTAAGTAAATCACATATTTTTTATTAATTATTGAACCAAAATACCAATGGACTGTTTTCAACCATTAGTACAATGGGCATCATTCAGGTTAATTCTTGTTGAGTGCCCTAGATTGAATGAAAATATTTTCATTTTGGTAGAGCTTTTGTCTAACGAAGACGGGATGGGAAGGACACGGGAAACTTAGAAAATATCATTGTACAAGCAAAGTTCTCCACTGTATTACTAGAGGCCCTTTAAGATTAGCAAGAATCAGAGTTAGTCTGTACCTCACTTGCTTTCATAAGCCACTGACTACAAGGAGCATTCTGATCGCCATTAAAATTGTACTAAAGGGAGGACAGTTTTGGGTAGGATCCAGAGGTGTGACCTTCTGGGAGGTGGTGTGTCACTGGGGGCGTGCTTTGAAATGTCGGAAGTTGGGGTCATGCCTCTGTCTCTTTCTCTCTCTGCATTTGCTTTTGGATCAGACATCAGCTCTCAGCTACTGCTCCAGCACCATCCTGCCTTTCCGCTCTCATGCTCCTAATGTCTGTGTCAGTGAGAGAACCCGGCTTCCTCCACCCTTAAGAGTGCGAGCTTCAGGACACCTGAGAAATCATCGCCTCTGCCCATCTCACGGAGGCAGCTGGTGTTCGGGGAGCTGTAGGGAAGGCCACGAGGCCAAAGCCACACCTCTCACTGGACATATTAAGACATTGAAAAATGAGACAATTAGAAAGACACCTGGACCTGTTCTTTGCAGGACACACAATAAAGATCTTCTAAAACTTACTAAATAATTGCAAATGTTCGAAGGATAGTCAGCGTACGAGGTGTGTCTCCCCATTGTACCTGTAGCGTTCGTTGTTGGGGAATGCACTCTGTTAAGCAGCTGGCTAGGCAGCTTTCCCAGGCTGCTTTCTTGTTAACTTTGCGGTGGCAGATTCTTTTCAAAGGGCTTTCTCTTTGAGCTGAGAAATATTTTTCTAAGGCATCCCAGTGTCCTGCTGCTGCTTGTTGGTTCCCCACTTCCCCTGTGAAGCTTTGGGCAGCTCAGAGCTGTTATAATAAAAGAAACTGATCGTACGTTGTTCCCCAAGATCATGGTACTGTTCTCAAAGTTACAGTGCTGTACCTCTGGCTGGATTGCCTGGAGGGTGAAGCAAGGGTAAGGCTGTCAAAGGCTTACAAGCCATGACTCTGATTTAGGTGTATTTTCCAGCTGAAAAAGAAGTGTCTGTGCTTAGGTTACAAAGAAGACCTGGGGCTCCTTACCAGATGTCACTTCCAGTTCAGTTCAGACTTTAGGTGGAATATGTGCACTTTCTAAAATGTAAATTACTATTATTTAATTCCTCTGGGTAATTTGGAAGAAAAGAAGATAAGAAAAAAGAGAGAATAGGTGTCATTTTGTTAAGAATAGAGATGATAATATCTATTTCAATGAAATTGTAAATGTATATAGATTGACTCCAAAATTATACAGAAATTAAATTGCTCCTTTACCTTCACTTTCGTGTGTGTGTGTGTGTGTGTGTGTGTGTATGTGTGTGTGTGCGCGCGCGCGCATGTGTTGGTCACACAGGTGCTATGCACTTAGGGCAAACAGAAAGAATAGCAGCAAAACATGCTTGAAGAAATATCAGGGTGGGGGGCTGGAGAGATGGCTCAGAGATTAAGAGCATTGCCTGCTCTTCCAGGGGTCCTGAGTTCAATTCCCAGCAACCACATGGTGGCTCACTACCATCTGTAATAGGGTCTGGTGCCCTATTCTGGCCTGCGGGCATACACACAGACAGAATGTTGTATACATAATAAATAAATAAATAAATATTAAAAAAAAAAAAGAAATATCAGGGTGGGGTTCAAGCACAGCTCCATAGAAAAGGTGAAGGCTGGGGGATTAGAAATTCAAGGTTATCTTTGAGTATTTACAGAGTTCAAGATCATCCCTGGGATATATGAGACCATATTATTTTTTAAAAATCCTTTCCTATTGCATATGCCAAGAAATATAATAATGCATATCCTAGATAAGATGAGAGTTAAAAATAGTAGCCAATCAGAATATATCTTTTCTAGTTTAAGTTAAGATTTTATTTGAAAATTTAGCAAACATAGGAATAAAATTGATTTCTTACAATGAAATTTCTGTAACAGGAAGTCATACATCTTAACAGGATGGAATTGCCCATATTTGTAACTTTCCATGATTTAAAGTAAACCATTTTTTCCCACCATCCATCAGCAATGCTAGACTTTACCTCACTGGTTAAAACAACAAACCACTGTTTTAATACAGTTTGTATTTGAAACGTTTTTTTGTTGGAGACCTGCTTTGCAGGACAGGAAGTAGCGCTCCGAAAGAAATCACCCTTTTAATGAACAAGAGCTGCTGTGCAAATGGTTCTAGTGGCGTCGCTGGTCCATGATGCATGAGTTTTCAGAGCTGAAATAAATGGTGTCTTTCTTCAGACAAAAAGAAGTGGAGGCTAAAGTACAACAAAAACACATGGCTTAGAGAAAAGTAGTCACTCCGTATCAGAAACAATGAACCAAAAGGATAGCACTAAATCTGAAAGCCTGCTGAGGTCTGAAGTAAACCAGACTGAATGTTGGGAGACTAGAGTGACAGGGTCGGTGCCCTGAGAGTTACAGGAAACATAACGTCAGGCCACAGTTGACAAAGAGCTTTGCTGAGACTTGAGACAACACAAGGCTTCAACGTGAAGTCCTTCTTAACTATGTGAAGCTGCCCAAGAAAGCAGTAAGGAAGCTAAGAGAAAAACAAAATGGCATTTCAGAAATCTAGTGACAAGCATGTGAGAAGCCTAGGAAGGAAGTCATTAGTCACCAAACCACTAAAGCAATAGAAAGACTGGGTTCTGACTGATAGCCCTTTGGGGATACCAAGAAAAGGGAAACCTGAAGTTGTCACAAAGCATTGTTTGATAGTTGGTTGCATAGAACGCTGAGAAGAGCCTGATACACCAAATAGATAAGCTCAATGTGGAAAATGAGACACCACCCTAAAAAATGTGAAGCCATCGGGAAGATGAACAGGTCAGCAAGAGGTATGGATTAGCAAGATCTAAGTAACATATTAGATGATCACAAAGAGAACTGGAAATGTCAGAAAATAGAATAAAACACTGAAAATAGAATAAATGTTTCCAGAAGGATTTGAGAAGCAATCCTCTGGGTCTTGCATTAATACAAAGTGATGTTGTAATTAAAGCTTCAATAAGAAAATTGGAATAAATTGTAGGTGATGACTTGAAAAATGGAAAGGATGATTCAGAATGTTAACCAGTTGATGTGGAGTTGGGAAAATCTGGAAAGCAGGCTCAGAGACAGAGAACACATACATACTAGGGTGCTTAGGAGAGCTTGGGAAACCAGCGCTGGTCACTGAAGGAAGAGTTGACGTCATGTCCTAGTTAGGGTTTCCATTGCTGTGCAGAGACACCATGACCACTGTAACTCTTAATAAGGAAAACATTTCACTGGGGCTGGCTTACAGTTTCAGAGGTTTAGTCCATTATCATCATGGTGGGAAGCTTGGCAGCATGCAGGCAGACACAACACTGGAGAAAGAGCTGAGCGTTCTGTAGCTGGATCCTCAGGCAGCAGGAAGAGAGAGTGTCACTGGCCTGGCTTGAGCTTCTAAAACCTCAAACCCACCCCCACTGACATACTTCCTTCAGTAAGGCCACATTTCCCAATGGTGCCACCGCCTATGAGTCTACGGGGTCATTTTCATTCATAAGACAAGTCATTTTAGGATTTGAGGAAGAAGAAAAGGTGTTGACCATTACATTTGAAAGTACTAAGAATGCTAGTTAAAGTTCATGAAATTTTGATTTTTTTTTTTGTTTTAAAATTTACGTGGGGAAGGGTTACAATTGTCATTCCATGTGTGGAGGTCAGAGGACAGCTTACAAGAACTGGTTGTCTCCTTCTTCCATGTTGATCCCAGGGACCAATCTCAGATTGTCAGTGTTGCCAGCCATCATCTTTACCCACTAAGCCATCCCACAGCCCAAAGATTTCTGAAAAGCTTAAATGTATCATTAGTAAACACATCACACAAAGAAAGAAGAGAGAGGGAAGGGAGTCGAATGACAACGAGGGAAAGATAGTTTACTGTTCTTTTGTTGGCTTTGCTTTCTTAAGTGGAGACTATCTCACAATGTGTCTGAGATGGGTCTTAGCTTCACAGACATGCAAAATTGAGTTTGGTGAATAAGACTTTGTGTGTGCATTGTATGTTCAGGGTTGCAATTATATTAATGTGATGGTGTGTGTGCCTTGGGTGTACATGTGGGAGCCAGAGCAGTGTGATTGGTGTTTTTCTCTAATGAATAAGCCTTAATGAGACAGAGTTTCTCACTGAACTAGAAATTTGTGGTTTGGTATAATCTGGCTGGCCAGTGAGCTCTTGGGATCCTATCTGCACCCACAGTGCTGGTGTTAAAAATCCAATATACACATGCCTGGCTTTTTGTGAGGTACCAGGGGTCAGATCTGCATGGTTGAGCAAGTACTTTTATCTACTGAACCATCTCCATGACTCCAGGGATATTCTATTTTTGAAAAGGGAGCTATGTCATCCTTTAGAATTAAATTAATTATAATTTCAGTATATAATTTTTAATACTCCCTAATTATTTAGCTTTCACTTATATATCCATTAAATATAGACTGTATTCTCAAAGTCGATCTAAGAAGCAACAACAGATTGACATACCATACTTTCCAGAAGTTTTTCAAAATCACTTGGTTCTTTCCCTGCATAGACCATAATGAATAAAGACAAAGCTGGCAGTGAGTAGACAGGAACAACAGACAGTGAAGATATCCACTCATTTGAATGGAATCATTGGGACTTAGCGCTAGGAAAACGCCCTATGAATATAACTGAAGTTTATTTTCTTAAAAAATTTGGCAGCTTTAGAACACTGGAGCCAGTCCAAGTAACCGCATTAAAGGTTCCCTGTTCATACACAAGGGCTAGAAATAAAAGCGAGATCAGAGAAAGCCTGCTTGTCTTTCAAGGATTCTTTGACTTCAGTGTGGCACTGTAGCAGAAGGTCTCATCTTTGACCTGACTTCGAGTCTCAGCTCTGTGGACCCCCAGATATTTGGCAGCAAGCTTTGAACAGAAGGATTAAAAGGAAGCCATGGTGTGTGTACTTCAGGGAGCACTTGATAGAAAGCGTGGGGTTCAGCATGCTGCTCTCCTATTCCCTGACACCAGTGTGGTCACCTCATCCAGACAAGTGGACGAGTATTCGGGAAAACCAGAAACATTATGGGAATCCCAAATAGTAAAGGACATGAGTTCTGAGAGAATCTAAGCTCAGATATACTGGTTCAAATAAATTTACACTGCGAAAGACAGTTTTCTATTTAATTTCCCAAGACAGCCACTTTCTCTGCCTTCCCTCTAGGATCCAAAATAACTGGATTGAAACGGTCTTCAAATGAAACATGAATACTTCAATTTATTTTCAAATGATAATTAGTAGTACAAAATAAATTGTATTCATTAAAATATTAGAAGTCTGTAAAGAGTGAGGATGAACTTGCTTTTCAGCATGGCTGGTGGATTGTATTAGTTACCATGTAATTTCTGAGGTCGTAGTTTTGGAGGTAAATATTTGAGCCTTTATTTGTGCAGGTAAAGTTGAATGATAACAAGTTTTATTACTTATCAAATACTAATGTGGGAGTTAAAGAAAACTTACTCATGAAACATATAAAGAAAATGAAGAGGAGGAAGGAAATGGAGAAAGGAAGCTGTGAGAAAATGACTACCAAATGTAACTGAAAGAATGGAAAGGGGCTGGAGAGATGGCTCAGTGGCTAAGAACACTGGCTGCTCTTCCAGAGGACCCAGGTTTGATTCTCAGCACCCATAGGAAGATTCACAGCCATCTGTAAATCCAGCTCCAAGGAACCTGATGCTCTCCTCTGACACCTGGCATACATGAGGTATACAGACATATCCATTCAAGCAAAATATCCATTCACATAAAATAAAATTAATAATTAAAATATTTAAATTTTTATACCAAAAGAATAAGTATTATAGTTGGATTTTAAGTAAAATAAAGCAACTCAGTTTAAACAAACGGTGGCAAGCTAGGTATGGTGATATACACCCTTAATCCCAGGTTTCTAGAGGCAGAGGCAGGTAAATATCTGTGACTGTGAGGCCAGTATGGTATCCATAAAAAGTTTTAGGCCAGCTTGGGTTACACAGTTAAAACTTTGTTTCAAAAACTAACTAAATAAGAAAGTAAATAAAATTGTAGACCAAGATATAGCAGACAAATATATTACAGCATCAAGACAAAATTAGCAATAGTAATATTAATTAAATTAAAAATATTAAATGGGAAAATGAAATTAAAAATATTAAATTGGTAAAGGTAACATTCCAAAGAAATATAGTAAAATCTGTAATATGAAAAATGTTGGGAATTTAATAAAAACAGATACAGAAAACTAATGAAATCACAAGACTTTAATACTTTTCTTTCAAGCCAGACTAGAAAAAACCCAAAGGAAGAAAAAGGTTCATCATTCCTTGAGAGAAAAGCATCATACACAAAAATGTGGCAATGTTGTCAATTTCAAACTCTGCCATTTGCTACAGACTTCAAATATATGTGAAGAAAAACACTTATTAGGTCATTATTCATACAGTCAAAAATTATTTATTTAATGATATAAATATGGTTTAAGAAATCACACACATACTTCATTCACAGGATGGGCTATGGTGGCTAGAGAAAACAAGCTGTATCTATATAAAACAATAGAAAACTTCAATCATCTTATGTTTAATATAGAAAAGCAAATTGCAATACATGTACCACTGATGCACATATATCTGTATGTTCATACACACAATCCATACTTAATATGCTGGATATCATCTTTATTGTTAAATAATCTTTTCTCAAGAAGCCTAGGGGGAAATGGACTTCTTGCATATGTAGAGAGCTTTCATTTTTTATCTCTAGCATACAAACTGGTTTTAAACCTAACTGGGAAAAGTCAGGTCCTTCAATATAAAATATCACTAGGCTGAATCAACAAATAAGACAGGGAAGCAAATAAACAAATCCTCAAAAGGTCAATAAATCGTGATATTTCCTTCCACTTGGCAGCTAGATATTGAGCATTTCCTCTGGGGCAAATTTTTCTCAGCATGAGGACCCATCAGTACTGGTGACAATGAAGGGGTGGTGGTTCATTTTCCAAAATCCACAGAAGCAACATGAAGAAAATATTTGCTTCAAGCCTCTGTCACCTCTAGAGAGTAGCTAGATCAACACGATGTGTCAGTTAAGCAAGAGAGCATACAATTCAGATAAATAATGAGCAAGTACCTGAATAAATATTTCTAAGGAAAGACAAAGAAATGATCAACTGGCCTATGGAAAGGCATTTGGCATTAATAACCACTGGCAAATTTAGTTTTTTCAGTTAGAAGGACTGAGATCAGGAACTCTGTCATATAAAATGCAACAACAGTTTGTATGTGCGTTTGAATGGATTTTAAATATTCTAGTCTGGCAGGATGTGTGAGGGCAGGATGGTGAGGATGAAGGCGGTGACATGATGGTGGTGAGAAATGTGTGTGACACTGCCCTTCCATGCTGTAAGTGTGTAGCAAAGCATCAAGCTGTACAACACAAACACACATGCTTAAATCAAAACAAAAGTGAATGTGGCAGGCTGGACAGTGACTCAGCAGATGCAAGGTGTGGCTGCCAAGCCAGACAACACGAATTTACTCTCTAGGATCCACATGGTAGACGGAGAGAACTGACTCCCACAAGTTGTGACCTGACTATCACACAGGAATGCATGCACACATGCGTGCACACACACATACACACACCATAGCACATATGTGCCTATAAGCACATACACACTCCTATAATAAATGTAGTAAAAAATTAATAGCAGGTCTGCTGAAATATATATCTGTTTAGAGTTGTCTACTACTTTTTGCATTTTCTCTTGGAAATAAAATTAAAATTATACACCAGGTAAAATAAAAATATGTAACCTTGGAAAATTTGTTCTGCCATTTCTTCATTCTCTTTCTCTCTTGTTCTACATCCTCAGGACTACAGCAGTTGCTTCCAACCCTCCTAACACTATGACCCTTTAATACAGTTCCTCGCGTTGTGCTGACCCCGAACATAAAATTATTTTGTTGCTACTTCATAACTGTAATTTTGCTACTGTTATAAATTGTAATGCAAATATCTGATATGCAGGCTATCTGATAAGTGACCTCCAAAGAAGTCATGACCCAAATGTTAAGAATCACTGGATTAGAGGCTCTGTCAGTGGTTCTTGATGGCAAAAAGTGGGGGCACTAGAAAAAGTCCCATATATTCCTTTTATGCACAAGCCGAAGTCATGGAGATGACTTCAACTTTAAACCTTGGAAATGTGCTTGGAGTTTGTTAACTGTCAATAGAAATTTTCAATAACTTGATACTCCCTGACCTACCCAAGCTTGAAAAGCAAGATTGTGGGAACTGCCTGATTTTTTTTTTTAAATTCAAGAATAGGAGGAAAGTTAGTCCACAAAATAAACATTCAAAAATTATTTCAAAAGAAACAGAGCAGCCTCCTGACCGTATGTCTCACTTGTATTGTCTGGATTATGCATTGTATGTTTTCCAAGTGCACATTTGGCCTTCGCATTTCTAGTTTTTATGAAGTAAACTTTCTTGTCTTCATCCTTAGCTAGTGGTGTCAGAGTGTCACAATGATCAATAACCCTGCCATCTATGGGGCATGACTCTGAATATTTCTACCACAGACATCAATGTTTATGCAAGAGACTACTTTGCATTGTAGAGAATTCCAGAATTGAGAGAAAGAATCTCCTGTTGACATTCCCTTTCTAACCAGTCTTCATTCAGAGACCTGATTCAGAAACCTGGGCTTCTCGGCTTCTCGACCAAATCGTCAAACATGTTTGAACCAAATCCTATTCCTTTATTATTCAGCCAAGGCCCTGGGTAGGTTCAAACCCCAGTAACACACACACACATACACACTGCCCTTCCATGCTGTAAGTGTGTAGCAAAGCATCAAGCTGTACAACACAAACACACATGCTTAAATCAAAACAAAAGTGAATGTGGCAGGATGGACAGTGACTCAGCCCCTGGGTTATATTTTTTCCAAGTACAAATTTAGCCTTTGCGTTTCTAGCCCCATGAACTACACATGTTTGTCTTCCCTGTCCTTCACTAGAGAGGACATAGTGGTTGATAGCAGCTGTATTTCCTTATCTCAACCCAAGGCAAATATTGTTAAGTGCAAATGGCATAGGTATAAGACATCTCCATAGGTACAGCCTTACAAAAAGGAGTAGTTAATGAGCCTCAGCCAGTGATTTCATTCAGCATATAGACTGTTATAATTAATTAGTATTGGTCTTCATGCGATCTAAGCTTCACCCCTAATGAAAAACAAAGACAGAAGATATTCCAAGAATTGGGACTCTGTCTGCAGACCTGGTTGTCTTGAAATGTTCCTTAAAGTCTTCAGGGTAATTTTAAACATCTGAAGATTTGTTCTGGGACAATGCTGCCACCCCTGTTCTCGCCTACCCCTCACAGTTCGATAAACCTGTTGCCCTGACCAGCCTGCCTGGTAGCCAAACAGACTGAGGAAAATACTATAGAAGGGAAACACTTTTTATGTTAGGCTCTGCTCTTCTAGCACAGAGCAGCTGACCAATGAGCAACTCTTGCAAAATAAAGAGAGGAAGAAATCAAGAATCTTAAGCTTACATAACACACCCTGGTAGTTGACAGTACAATCTAGAAATGATTCAAAATGCCTGTCAGACACCTCACCTTGCAATTACCTTTTACAAAATGATTTTTATCTATCTAGATTTTAAGGTCATTTAATATCTGAAAAGATTTTACTTCTCATTACTATTTGTTGATGAAAAAATTATGCCTATCATTTAATACCAATAAATGATTACCCTCGCTTAATATTCTATCTGTTTGTGACTTCTTAAATGCCAGTATTTGCATCTTATATGTCTGCTTTTATCATTATTTATTTTTGTCTAAAAAAGATAACAATAGTAAATGAAACTTGAGAGAAAGTGACAAATATCTTGATACATAGTGCTATTTTTCTATATTTAGTGTTTCAGTGCTAACAAGCAGCCAAGAAATGATACTATTTTTCCTTTCAGCTGTTTACCTCTGCAAGAGAACAATGCAAAACAAGGCAAGGCTAGAGCTAGCAGATTATGAAGCCGTAAGTACCAAGGATGCTCATACAGTGGTATAAAACGAGCATAAATCAAGCCTTTGGCCATATCTGGGTTCTCTGTGCCTTCTTACATGGATGAATCATAAAGACCAGGCTTCACAGCCCAGGGTTTTCATGACCTCTCTCTGTCTGCTTCCTCTTTCCCCTCACATTAAGGACAGAATTGTAGCATATGAATTCAATGTATAAAGAGAAGTACGCCTTATTCTTTTAGACTAACTTAATTGTAAAAATTTCAGATAGATACTACTTCGATAATTTCTGAACTGTGAGGATGGAAAACTGTTTACATTGGGGGGCCGATTTAGCAGGACCGTCCGATTGATTGCTCCCATCAGTCGAAGGCAGTCTAGTGTAATTTGTTCTAATGATTGCTGTGTTGTGATAACTAATTCAGAGTACTCTGCAGAAGTAGATCCTGGGCTGCCAAAGATTGATAACTATTCTCAGGACCTGAACCAATCGATTGGATCAGTGGTGGGAAGGCATTGCTTTCCTGTCTCCGTAGGATGGGCACAGAAAGATCCAGTGAATTTGTCTTCTGTAGAAACAAAGGAATGTTCGGTGCTTTACACTGTGTGTCCTGTAAGATGACTGCTATTGACTGGTGCCTGGGACTGTAGCTTTGTTGGTAAAGTGCTTGCCTAGCACACACAAAGCTCTGTTTTCTATCTTCAGCATGACATATATTGGGCATGTTGGCACATATATATACATACACATACATGTATGTATGTATATATGTATTTCCCTTGCTAGGGAGGTAGTTCTAAGTCATCTTCAGCTACATCGTGAGTTAGAGGCTAGCCTGGGCCCATGAGGCCCGTGAGGCCCATGATTTGAAAGTTCAGGAAGCACAGTTGATTCAGATTCAGAGCATGTATAACACTTTAGAAATTCTGAAAGGAACACTAGAATATATTCAGCTGTCCTATTTTTTTTTTTTCAGGAGAGCCTTGCCAGACTGCAGAGAGCCTTTGCCCGGAAGTGGGAGTTCATTTTCATGCAAGCAGAAGCACAAGCAAAGTGAGTCATTGTGAGTCTGTGGGGAGATTTGCTCAGGTGTGGCCTTCTGTGCAGAGGTGACACAATTAGTTCTGCTAACTCTTCATTGTTGCCACATTGACAGAGTGGATAAGAAGAGAGACAAAATCGAAAGGAAGATTCTCGATAGTCAAGAGAGAGCATTCTGGGACGTCCACAGGCCTGTGGTGAGTAAACTAGAATGCTTCCCTGAACTCATGTCTCAGGTTTGGAAGAAAAGGGTGCCCTGGATCAGACCAGGTCCCCTCATAATATATCCTAGTGTCTGGGTTAATTAGTTAAGGAAAGATTGCTGCCTCTGTAGAAGATGAGACTTCATGCAATGCATATTTATAAAAGGATATATTTCCCCCTGATGTGGCTAGACATCCGACTCTGAACACCCAAGTTTTGATGCTGTTGTCAACACTTGAAGGGGAAAAACACACGGTTAACAGAGCAGTATTTTTTTTTATGCTTACTATTTACTTTTTTGGCTTTGTAGAGAAAGTTAGAATCAAAATGTAATTGCTTGCCTTGATTTTCTTCTTTATAACTTATTAATGCTTATTGTATCTCTTGAAAGTTAGCATATCATTGAATTTAAATCAGTTCACACTTCCTAAATTTTTCTTTTTGCATTTATTATTTATTTTGTATGTGAGGGTTGGAGCAAATGTGGCGGTAAAACCAACTCATGGAAGTCCATCCTTTTCATGTGGACGCCTGGGACTGAACCTGAATATTAAGCTTTGTGGCAAAGGCCTTTATGCTCCGAGCTATCTCAACAGCCCATCAATTCATACTTTTAATGATGCAACTTTGAGTCTATATAAGAGCTTAGCTCTTCTCTCTCTAATATTGTCAAACTAAGTGCCTCACTAGAACAAGTACTGAATGTCCTTAATACCAGAAAACTTGTGGGAGCTGTTTAAGTGTGGTTCAAGCCTCCACAAGATAGCCTATCTTCTGTGCATGGTACCACAGTATGTAAGCCTAGCCCTCAGAAGGTTGAGATAGGAGGACTGAGTTTAAAGTCAGCTTAGGATACATAGCAAGACCCTGCTTCTAGAGAAACAAGCAAGAGGCTAGAGAAATGTTTCAATGGTTATGAGCCTATACTGCTCTCTTCCAGAGGACCTGGGTTCAGTTACCCATAGTGGGTGACTCTCAACTGCCTACAACTCCAACCTTAGGGGTTTCATGGCCCTCTTCTGGCCTCCATGGAAACTGGCTTTCAAATGTTCAAGCATGCATGAATATGTGTGAGTGCATATTTGCACACATGTGCACACACATACACACACACAATTAAAATGATAAGTTAATAATGAACCAAATAAAAAGATCACATGTCTAGACTCATTTTTGTTTTACAAAGATATCTTTCTCTTCTATGAATTTCTTTAACTACAGTTAGATCACTAGAGAATATTTATATAGGCATTACCAGAATTAATAATAGATTCGCAGCAGGAAAAAGAATTCACAACAGATGACTTAAAGATATCTTAAAATTTTCCTCTCAACTGCCTTCTGAGTCAGAACAAAATAGAAGGAATCCAGAGATGTATTTGCAAGTGTATGTGTTTCTATTCAGACAGCAATGCGGTTGTTAAGTTTTATTTTGAATTTGTTGTCATTTGAATTCTCAAGAGAGAAGAATTGAGCTACCTGGCTTTTCTATTCAAAATACAGGTGGAGTTTTATTACTTTTGGTAAAGAAGGAATTATGAGATCACGCTCATAATCATCATGAGGATACAAAACAGAATTTCTCCTTCCTTAAAGCAGCCTCCAGACTCTAGAGATACCTTGCTACATTCGTTGCTTTCCAATACTGTGTCCGAATTTCCATAGAACAGCAAAGGGAGGAAGGATTCATGCTTTCAAAGGGTTCAGTCTATCATGTTGAAGAAGACAGAGAAGAGGTCTATTCACTTCACGGTGGGCCAGAAAACACACATAGAAGGAAGTGGTCAGGGATAATGGTCCTTTAAGGACTTTCTCTTGATCAAGGACTTCCTTCAGCTGGATTCCACTGCCTAGGCTTTCCACAACGTCCCAAAACAGCGCCACCTGCCGGAAACAGCGCGATGAAATCAAGAGCCTGCAGAGGGTGTTAATTACAATATCCTCTCCATACTGCAGCATAATCCCATGTTTAATTATGCTATCTTATTTATCCTTTTTATGCAGCCCGGAAGCCATAGGCTCTATCTCCCCCCAACAGAAGCAACAGGCAAATCTTTGTTGTCTGTTTTCTAAAGAAAAAGACTTCGATAGTCCTTGTGCTTTGGTGAGCGCTATTCTACAAACCCTACCTTCAGTTGTTTACTGTGTCAATGCTACAGCGCTATACATAACTTCTAGGCATGTCCAAACTTTAGACATGGCAATACCATAATGTTGTCATCTACAAAGTTCATGGTTGAGGACCATGTTATCAAGTTACAACTTACATATTTTAAGTAAGTTTCTGATTTTGTTGTTGTTGTTGGGTATGATTTTGTTTTTAGCTAGACTCATAGCTATCCTTGGCTGTGTATGGCTAAGGATTGTCCATGCCTGCATGAGAAGTAATATCTGTTAATATTTGAAGATTTTAAACATTTTTGAATGGTTCCGAACTTACAAATGATAGCCCTTGTCTGACAGCCATGCCTGCTACCTCATCTTTTCATATTTCTGGGTGCTTACTGGGGGGGGTAACTCAGAAAGATAATGAAAGCAGAGACTCTGGCCACAAGGATGGCCTCAGAGAGTTTTGATTTTGTGACTTCTCAGCCAGTACTCTTTACTATCTACTCTTCAGCATATCTCCTCACTGACTGCAGCACTAACTAAAAAAGAACAGAAGTTTCTTTTCCTTTCTTTTTTTAAGATTCTTTTTATTTTATGGGTATGACTATTTTGTCTGTGTACCATGTGTTTGACTGACACCCAGAGACAGCAGCAGAGGGTGTCAGATACCCTGAAACTGGTGTTATAGAAAGTTTAAGTCACCATGTGTGTCCTGGGAATCAAACCCGGGTCCTCAGGAAGAGCTGCCAATGTTCATAAATGCTGATCCGTCTCACCAGCCCCTGAAAAGGGCTTCCTACGATAATCGTCCCTCAAAAATAAAATTGTGCAGGGAAGAGAAAGGAGGCCTGGAATGAATAAAGGCTTGTGGGGAAGAAGAGGAGAAAAACGGTGAAGTGGTCCTGGGGATTGTCCTGATCGGAATTTCTAAGGTAAACAGAAAAGCTATGATCCTCAATGGTCATATGCTACCAGATGGCTAGCCACCGATGAAACCACTGCTGTGTAGTTAATACACCTGCACAAGTGCTATAGGATATTTGTGTTCTTTCACTCTCTATTTTCCAGTGCTCCTCTCTGAATTGCTCCGCAGTGAAAGCTTTGACCACTTTTGCTGTCCAGACGCCAAATGAAATGCAAGCTGCCCCTACATGTCTCATCTCATTACTTGTTCACCCCACCATGGCATTTTATAAATGAGGCACTTGCATCTCCAGGCAGATCTTCAACCAAGGAATGTCTAGCAAATATATTACCCATCTCCAAAGTATCCCATTTCTGCTGCTTATGAGAGGACATGAAGAAGCAGCTTGCCTATTGGAATATATATTTGACATCTACCCTGGGATACAGGATTCTGTCTCTTCAGATTGACTTGGGATTGATTGCAACAGATGTGACAGTCATTTCCAGGGATGCGCAGAGAGGTGTAGCCCTTCTTGGAAATCATGGCACCCTGCTTTTCTTTTTCTGTGTCCTCTTATTAAGAGGGACGGCAGTGGGCTTTCATAATTACAAAAAGAATGAAAAAAATTGAAAACAATGAAAAAATTACATAAAAGACACTTTTAGACTTCTATCATCTAGAATTTTGCCATCTATTCCTCTTTCCTTTGGAAGAATGGATACATGTAGCTAGGATAATAGCCTTGGTACTTTTTAGAGAGAGCAGGTTGGCCTCCAGCTCACAGAGATCCATCCATCTACCTCTGCCATCAGACTGCTGCGATTAAAAATGTGTGCCAGCTTGCCCAGCCTTATTATAGCTTTTTAGAAAGCTAACTGAAAAACCATGACACAGGGTACAAATGTAGTTTTCTCTGTACAGTGCTGGCCTAGAATGCAAGAAGCCCTGGGTTGAATCTCAGAACTGAAACACCATGCCTGACAGCACATCCCTGTAATCCCAGGATTCGGGAGGTGGAACTAAAAGAGGGAAAACCTCAAGGTCATGTCCTACTACACAGTGAGCTCCAGAGGTCAGACTGAGCTAATGAGATTCTGTTTCAAAACTAAAATTTTTTTTTTAAAAAAAAAGGAGGAGGAGGAAGGAAAAAGAAGCAAAGATAAAGGAAATCTATGATTCTCAATCTTAAAAGCATAAAGATAATAGATATTTCTATCACACTAAAAGGCCCTAAACTCATCACTTTACAGTAGTAAGATGCAATCAAAATCAGATGGTTAAGTAATATAATTAGATTTTCCTGGAATAATTTACATTTATAAATATATGAAATGTCTTTATTTTTAATAATTGGAAATTGAATTACCTGAACAATATTGTTTTTTGATGTTTTAATAAAAATATACAACTAGTATCAGTCCTTAGAATTTTGCATTTGCCAGCAGAGCGGATTTGTTGTTTCGGTTATGCCTGCCTGGTCTTGTTTTGATCTGGTTCCACTTATTTAATCAGGAATAGAATGAGCAGACAGCAATTGCAGCTCAGCATCTCACAGGCTTAGAGCTGGATTAATGTGATCTTATGATCCAGCGCGTGAATTAAAACCTAGTAATGTAGGAAATACATCTAATGGGGTTTTAATATGATTTTTTTTAACCATGAGGTCATCCTTAAGTCAGATTAGAAAAAATAATCTGTTTTTTACATTTAATACCTTCATGAAATAAAGTTAGCTTCTCTAAGTGTGTCAGTGTTTACTCTGGAAAAACTATATTGAGGTCTAATCAAGGAGGCAGACTCTTTACTTACCAAGAATTCTCAGAAACAGCTCAAGAACACAGTGGGAGAAACAGATTAGATTTTTATTATATTGACGATAATGTGGGATTTGTTTTTCTTCTGTATAGTTAATGTTATAAAGAGCTTGTTTTATTTTATTTTTGCAGTGCTGGGGCTTAAACCCATGCTAGGTAAGACCTTATCACTGAGCCACACTCCCAGCCCATCTGAGCCTTAATGTGTAAAAATTACTATTGATAAGTTAGCAGCTAGTGAAGTCAAAGATAATTCAGTTAAAATACTGAAGAAAATCCACTTTGTAGTTTTCTGCAATATTCTGGACACCATGCTTGAAAAGAGTGTGGGTGAATTAGATTTAAGGTAAGTGGATGGATGAGGAAACAACAAAACAAACAAGTACACCACACATACACACACACACACACACACACACACACATACATGGGCACACACACATGGCACACACTCACAGGCACATATCCCCAAGTCAAGCCAGGATCTTGGTGTTGGGATTCAAGATTTGCTGTGGGAAAATGGTCTTGTACCCTGTAAAGATTTGTCACTTATATTGTTTTAATAAGATGCTGATTGGCCAATAGCCAGGCAGGAAGTATAGGTGGGGCAACCAGAACAGGAGAATTCTGGGAATAGGAAGATCTCAGTCAGAATTCATCACCTAGATGCAGAAGAAGCAAGGTGAGAATGCCTCACTGATAAAAGGTACCAAGCCACATGGTGAACACAGACAAGAATGATGGGTTAATGTAAGAAGTAAGAATTAGTTAATAAGAAGCCTGAGGTAATAGGGCAACCAGTTTATAATTAATGTAAGCCTCTGTGTGTTTCTTTGGGACTGAACAGTTGCAGGACCAGGTGGGACAGAAACCACTGTCAACAGGGATTATTTGTTTTTTTTCATGGTGGATTCTGTATGATCAATGTAAAAATTGCTGGAGAATAAAATTCTTCCAGTACTCCAGACCATACAAAGAAGGAAGAATGCATAAGAAATGCTGGGCAGGGAATACAGTGAAAGAAAGCACTCACTGGACAGAGAATGAGCGAGGTCATTTTGGGAGTTCCTTTCAACCCTGAACTGGTACGAATCAGTTGACCTTCTTTGTGTCTGTAGTTGTCATTTTGGAGTTGAATGCATGCTAGATAGTCAACAAAGACTCCAGAAGTAGAATACTAAGAATTTGAATATTTCAGTCAAATAATCAAAATAAAAACATTGTGCCTTGAGTACTTCCTGAATTCAAGATAAGCCAATCCTAACTACAAAGCAGTGAAAATTGTTTATTGCCTAACACTTTCAATGTTTAATGTTTGTTAAGTCACACACATGCATTTGATGGTGGCTTCATTGACATTATACATTGCACTTATGTTAAAATTTGTTGGATTAAACCCATCATTTGTAGGGACAAGTTAGTAGAAGTTTTGAGTCTGAGGAATTAAAGAAAATCATGAAACAATGCAGCATTAGCAAAGGGCTTTGCCAAGGGCTAGAAAGTGAATTCACTTTGGATCTGACTGGGTATGAGGCCATGGCAACCAGGTGTAAAGACTAGACAATGACCTTGCCAATAGTAGCAGCGGGACCAGAGTTTAAAGCCTGCTTGGGGTAAGAATTAATTTTGAAACTCATTACAATGGAGGTGGGAAATCTCTGGGGATGAGTAGGAAAGCTTGAGGTGCAGAGAGAAACGTTATCCATTTGGAATGTCATGGATCTTTCTTCTTCTTGTCCTACAACCCCAGAACTCCAGAAGAAGGTACTGAAGTTCCCTCTATATCTGTTTCTCTTCATATTGATTTAGGGTTTCGATGTGCTTATTTGGAATTGAATTTGGTTTATTTGCATTAGTATTGACATTGGTAATAGCAGATTTACTATAAATTATGACAGTACTGGTTTTTTGACTACTACTGCATGATGTAGAAAAATTTTTGTGTAATTAGCCAGGTGTGGTGATACATGCCTGTGATCTCAGTACTTGGGGGGGTGGCAGGGCTGAGGGAGGAGAAAATTTATGCTATGTAGTGAGACCCTTTCTCAAACCTCTCTTCCAAAATGGAGGAGAATGGAGGAGGAAGAAGCAGAGGAGGAAGAGGAAGGGAGGAAGGATTGAGAAAGGAAATAAAGGAGGGAGGGGAAAGGAAAGCCCCAAACAGAATTGATTTTATTTTCCTATAATATAAAGATGTAAGATGAAAAGGGGAGGAGAGAGAGCAACATTTTCTCACAAGCTAAATGCTCAAATCATGGACTGCATAAATATTCTTACCGCTATCACGCCCCCCCACACACATACACACGATGTGATCATTACACGTGGCAGCTCCTCTCCATTTGTACTTTCCCAGTCTCAGATACTAAAACTTGGAGAGAGCAAGTGTCACTGTGACTGTTTATATAGGACACTGTTCAGTACATGCCGCTGCCGCTAAAAAGGGTTGGCTCCATTACCAAATCCCTTCTTTGGTGAAATTTTACTAAATGCTTTCAAGTCTCAGATTCACACTTTGAAGTGTGGATAATAACTGCCTCCTGGACCCCAAAAGCTGACATCAGTGACTGCATAGAACTTACCAGGCACACAGTCATTGTGCTGTAAGCGCTAGCTAACTTTGTCTTAGTGATAATTCTTCTCTGTACTTATTCACTCATTTATTAATCCATTCTCTCTCTCTCTCTCTCTCTCTCTCTCTCTCTCTCTCTCTCTCTCTCGCTCGCTCGCTCTCTCTTGCTCTGTGTGTGTGTGTGTGTGTGTGTGTGTGTGTGTATGCATGTGTGGTATATGTATGTATGCACACACTCAAGTGTGCCACTATACTCTCCCATACATGCCAGTGTGAAATCCAGGGATCAACATTGGAGGATGCCTGTCTCTATTGCTCCCCTCACCTTATGCTTTTTGAGACCAAATCTCTAAGGGAACCTGCATCGTGATTTTTAGGGTGGTCTGAACAGCCAATGAGCCTCTAGAATCTGCCTGTCCTGGCTCCCACACTGGGTTAAAGATGTGTGTCACCACGCCCAGTTTGTACGTGGGTGCTGGGGGTCTGACCTCTGGTCCTCATGCCTGTGCTATGAGCACTTTCCCGGCTCTGGTGATTAGTGTTGGTTTTCCACTGGATCGGATATGAAATCCCCTAAGAGATAAGCCTACAGGCATACCTGTGAGAGATTGTTCCCATGAGGTTAACTGCTGGGTGTGCTTTTGAGGAACTGATTCGATGAATTTAATTGCTAAGGGAAGAGCTATGAAAATATGAGGCCTCCACTTCACAAGAATGGAATGACGTCACGTGTCACTGCCTTCTTCCTGAATACCAAGACAGTGTGACCAGCAGCTTCATGGTCCTGCCCATGGGCCTTCTCACCATGAAGGACTATACCCACTGACTGGGAGATACTGCTTCCTTCTTTAAGCTGCCCTTATGTAGTCTTTTATCATGGCAACAGGGAAAGTCACTAAGATGCACACGGAGACTTCTCCCCAGTCTGCGATACTGCTTTTAAGAAGACAAGAAGATGGGGCATCAGGGAGTATAGAAAAGTTCTCAGATGTTAATGACATGGTGTCTTCACATGTTCTCCACACAAATAACTAAATACGGTAAAAAAAAAAACCACATCCACATTTTTGTCATATGCTCTGAGTTTTGAATCAACCCACATATCAATGACCAGTTCAGAGTCAACAAGCTATCTGAAAAGTGGTTGCTCTGGCGTGATCTCAGCTGGACAGACTATTCCCAGTCCACTGGATGTTGTTAAAGTGAACCCGATGGAAGATGCATACCTCCTGGCTTTTTCTCTGCAAAGTCCGTAGTCTCAACTTGTGCATGTATGCGCCTAGCCTTACCCATAGCAGTCAGCACATCCTGTTAGCAATCGCTAGCAGTAAGAGCTTTTTGTAACAATTATGTCACTCATTCTTGGCTGTGTGACCTTGTAGGGTGACCATTGTCCTTAACTTACCAACAAGAGAAAGCAAGACTTGTGAGTAGGCTGTTCTAGAACGAAGAGAAAATCATAACCGGGAGTAAAGCACATGACCTCTGCTCCCAAGTCCGTCAGCCTCCACTGAGAATTTCTGTCCTCTCACCAGGCCTGCCCCTGTGAACAACTCATTTTCATTTTGTGTCGTTGAAATGGCTGAGGTCATTAGTTGAGCCTTGGGAGTCTACTAACTCCCTGATGGGGGAAAGCACCTACCTACTGCTCCAAATGTCACCAGCCTCGCTAGGCGGCTGGGAAAGAGTTACAGTTTGCAATGTGACAAGTACAAGTGACAGGTATGAATATTTCCAGAAAACCATGACTGGGCTTGAAATGGAGAACACAGTACTCTAGAAATTGCAAGGCAGCTGCCTTTTAATCCTGTCCGTTAGGTGCAATCTAAACACACAATTTCCAGTGCTCATTCGAAACTTAGGAGCCCGACTTCATTGTCTTCCATAAAATTTTCTCTGCAGTGTTCCCATTATAACCTTTGCTTTGCTGTCAGCCTTGCAGCATACATAGGAGACAATTCATGCTGAAGATGAAATGATGAGTTCTTCCATCTTTTATGGCCAAATTGGCCAAGGGGGGGGCTTCTCTATCAAGGTCCATGCTCTCATTCTGGAAGTCTTCAGCTGTTAGAGAAAAATCTAAAGATGCATTAGAACAAACTTGAATCTTTTGTGCCGCAGAAAAAGAACGGCCCTTCTGCCTATTATTCACACCTGTTCTTTTGGATCGAAAAAAAATATTTTGACAGCTTGGCTATCATGAGCCTTTATGAGTAAAACCGTCCCCTTTTTCTCTCCCTGGCTACATCTTTTGTCTTGTGTGCTCTTTCTATCCCTGAATAGATTTCAAGATACGGCGTCCTATTATTATGTAATATCTGGTGCTATTTATGTGAGCCAGGGGTAGAGTGAGAATAAAAACCGCTTCCCTGTTATTAAGTTGTGTCTCTCTAGCCTGCAGATTGGCAACTATTCAAGATGATGTGCACAGATTTCTACCCTGTTTCTTCTGAAAAGGCGAGAGCATGGATAGTATTGGGGTTATGTTGGTAGAAGATCCTGAGGGTTAACAGCTAACTCCCAGGATGGGAGGTAGAGGAAATCACTGCCCTTAAACACCAGTGTTAACTTGCAGAGTGGAAAGGGTGGCCTCTGAGCTATAATACTCTCTTTAGGAGCCAGCCCCCTGGGCCAGTCTTATTAATATATAGCTACACTAAAGAGCTGTTTGGCGGCAGAAAAAGGGTCCATAGAGAATCTTTTAAATATAGACATAGAAAGTACATAGGATAGAATATGAACAATTCAAGAATTGGGATTAAAGAGGCTATAGGGCTCCTTTGAACTACTTTGTAACTATTTCTGAAATCACATCAAAGATAAAAATATGTATACACATAGGCAGAGGAACGTATTCTCCAAAAGGAAGGCTCAGTAGGCACAGTGACTATGCCGATGGCCCAACAGAGCCAGTGTGACTCCATTTCATGGGGAGCAGTTAATATTTAGGCCTGGATTTTTTTCTCCAGTTCATTTACTAGCCCCATGCCCAAATCGTACCTTTTAAAGGGAGGAAATGACAGAAAGACAGCCTGTACTCCCTTAACTTGACAGCAGGCATCTTCAAATAAGTGCCATTTTTCTTCAGAAAACAAATTCAGGTTTAAAACATCTAAATAAGAAAACTACTCTCCCCTAATCCAGATATCTCCAAATTTCTCCTAGGTTCTGCTTTTTCCCCTCTCAAAAATTTCAAGTACATACTCACAATAAAAAGAACTGGTCACTCTAACATGAATTATACTTTATCACCAGAAACTCCAGCACACACACACAGACACACACATACACACACACATAGTCACACAGACAGACACACACACAGACACACACATACACACACACACGGACACACAGACACACACGACACATGCACACAGACAGACAGACACACACAGACACACACACAGTCACACACAGACACATGCACACACATTTCTCATCACATGCTTTCCATGGTTGCTAGAGCAGTCAGCGCCTTGGGAAATGAACTGTGGAGACTGACAGTAGGAGCAGGAAACTTAGGCTCTGAGGGTGTGGCTTGGTGATAGAGCAACTGTCTAACATGTGCAAGGTCCTGGGTCCAATTTCCACCATGACAGGAAAAAAAAAAAAAGAACATCATCGTCTAACGTTGCATCTCTGAGTTGCAATGGAGGACATTAATGTGAACTGAACTTTATCTTCTGGTTCCTTTCCCAACTCACATTGTTTCCTAACTTGCTAACTCTTTAAACCTCATAGATTTTGTCGGGGTGGAATGGTTACTAGATTTGGGGAGTGGCACTAAACTGCTATTTGTCAAAATCTGTGCTGACCACATATCAAACATCATTTCATACAAGAAGTCTGGTGTTGTTTTACTCCTGTGCATGGGAGGGTCCCAAAGCCTGGATAAGATGCCAGCTCTTCCAACCACTGTCACTATTTTGTAGCCATGGTTTTTGTGTTTCTCCTGCATGGTTATTGGCATTCTTCTAGCTTCATTTCTATTGCTGTGACAGAATATCCTGATCAAAGGCCATGTAAAGGATAAAAGTCTGTTTTGGTTTTCACTTTTGGGTTGCAGTCTTCTAGTTCAGGGAAGTGGAGTAGGGACTCAGCACTCCCCTCATGTCCAGTTATGAGCAGGGAGAAGTGGAGTCACGCTCCTTTGCTGCTTACTTGCCCGCAGCTCTGTTTTCCCACTCTTAGACACTGCAGGACCCTCTGCCTAGGGAATGGTGCTCCCCATACTGGACTGGGTCTCCTCACATCAATTCATTAAGACACTCTCTCACAGACATGCCTACAGGCCAGCCCAATGCAGACATTACCTCATCAAGATTTTCTTCCGAGCTGACTCTAGACTGTTGGGTTGACGATTAAAATTAGTCTTCACAAACATCTTAAAAAGTTGCACAATCATTTAAAGAAATGACTTGTTTAAAAGTTCTCTGCATCCTTAAGTGTGCGATAGATAAGGCAATTTTAAAGGAAAAAATATATATAAAGGGTTTGGGTCCAGGTTGGATGAGTATCATGGTGAGGGTTAGCAAAGGAAATCTGGAGTGGAAACTAGGCCTGTGAAGCTAATCAATCTATCCCTTCCATTCCAGTGTATGAATCTTTGATTTTTCACTCCATGGAAATTAGATTTGTAGCGGTTAACCCATGTGCTTGGTAGAATGCTTATGAAAATTGTATTGGAAAATAGAAATGCTTGGAGGTTGTCTTAGTTAGGGTAACTATGGCTGTAAGCAAACACCATGACCCAACGCAAGTTGTGGAGGAAAAGGGTTTACTCAGGTTACACTTCTACATCACAGTTCATCACCAAAAGAAGTCAGGACAGGAACTCAAATAGGGCAGGAACCTGGAGGCAGGAGCTGATGTAGAGGCCATGGATGGATGCTGCTTACTGGTTTGTTCCTTCTGGCTTGTTCAGCCTGCTTTCTTATAGAACTCAGGACTTCCAGCCCAGGGGTGGCACCACCCACAATGGGATGGGTTGTCTCCCATCAGTCAATAGACAAGGTCCTACAGACTTGCCCATAGCCCTATCTTATAGAGGTATTTTTTTTATTTAGGGTTCCCTTCTCTCAAGTGTCTTTAGATTGTGTCAAGTTGATATAAAACTATCCAGCATGGAGGCTATCAAAACACTCGGCAGTATGAGTACTGTTTATATTTATTTGTATTATTTTCTAATTCAAATCACAATTTTTAGTAGGAGACTCAATCTTCCATCTACACTATAGCTAATGATAGGGTGACACCCTGATAGAGTGTTGTATGTGGGAATAAGAGGACATGGGGACTACTCAGAGATATGTGGGCCAAGAGATGACAGCTCATATCGGGGGAAAGAACCAGAGCCTGACAAGGAGCAGAAGGACCCTAGGGTGACTGGAGCAAGGAAGGAAAGGGAGAATATTGGGATGGAGAGAGACAGATGCCTGCCCATGAGGCACGAGGTCTCACACCACTCGGGCTCATCCTAAGCATGAAGGCAAGTGCATGGGAGCACTCAGAGCAACCCAGTCTGGTGGTTTAAAGGATGATCCTGGAAATCTCCCCATGTCTCCCATGCCCCAGGGAACAGAAAAATCTCCCAGCTCCCAAATGTTATACTGTTCTCCATTTTGGAATTCCTGATCAATCTTTGATAGCCTCTAACTCATCATGTCTATGTTCTGGCAGATCTTCTAAGATAGCATGGAAACTTGTCCACATGCTGCTGTTCTGGTCTTTGCTTCCTACCTCATATATAGCAAATCTAACTCTTTAAAACCAGCTGAGAAGAAAGCTCATGAAGTCTGGACAAAAGCAGTTTTTAAGACTCTGACATGCTAACCTGGATGCAGTGATTGCTAAGATATGAGACCTGTGTTAACACTGGCATCCAGTTTCTTGACCTGCATCAGAAGCCAGGTGACAAAGGTAGAGGGTGACTGGAAGAGCAGGCCAGGGCAGGAAGATCAGCAGAAAGTGACAACTCACTGGGGGGTGGGGGGGTCCCAGGCTCTAACAATAGCATAAAACGAAACAAGTCAGAAACAGTAAGAATTGGGACTGTCTAGCCTCGTGGACTTTGTTGCCTCAGAAGCAGCAAAAGAGAAAAAAAAATACGATTCCCAGTGATGACATTGAATCGTGGAGGAAAAGTTACATTGTTTGGATGTGATTGTATGGGATTCAGGGAAATGCTGGGGGTTATTTTAGATTTTTCACCCAATGGTGAGAACAAAAGCACAGTTTGGGGTTAGTAACAAGTATGAGATCTAAGGAATTGACCTGGCCCCTCTTTCAGACATCCCTAATGATTATGGAACTTACCATTTTCTCTTGAGGAAATCAGCTTTGATGCAGAATTGGTCTTAGAAATGTGTCAGGTTTTACAGAGATCTTTCTTGCTAAACTCAAGAGTACACTACACTCTGTACACATGTTCCATAAAGGAACCGCTACCACCTGAACAGTTCTGTGCCACACTCCCAAGATCGTCTGTTGAAATCCCAACCGCAAAAGTGAATGTGGTAGGGGTAGGATCATTTGGAACTGGTTAGATCATGGGGGCACTGCCCACATTAATTGGTCCAGGAGAAGCCCCTTACCTTTCCACTATGCTGAGGCACAGGAAAATGTCCCCCTCATCAGGTCATGGTGGTACATCAACTCTAGGATGGAAGAGGCAAGAGCATCTTGAGTTTGAGACCAATCTGGTACACTTAGAAGGAAGAGCTTCCCTGTGATCCACTCTGTGAATCAAAAGCAGGTGCTTGAGCTAATGCCTCCTCTTAGCTTCCCCAGTCTGCAGACTGTGCATAACCCTCTAAGGTTGTTTACAAGCCTTCCAGTTTGTGTCATTGGGTCATAGCTGTCTAAACAGGACAAGACAGGCAGGGGCACCTCTTTTTCCATTTGGAGGCATCTAGGATCCCCTGTAATTGAAGATTATTGATTCCGAGGCTGCTATTATAAGTTAAGGTTTATTTCCACATAAGATAGTGTTCCCAGTTAGCAATTTCCAGCTGTCATGCGGTTTTTCATTATCACGATCACTGTAAGCCTTTTGAATGGACTGAGACCACATAGAAGGAATTCTGCTTGGTTATAGCCAGGTCCTACAGCACACAATTTAAATCGCTGAGACAAAGAGCAGTCTCTACAAAATTAAAAACTGTTTTCATCTGTCCTGTAACTGATCCATTTTTCTTTCCCATAGAACCTACCTTTTATACTGGGCAAATTGTTGTTGTCCTTGAGGAGACTGTCCAGATTTCACCTTAATTACTACATTCACCAAGTAAGATAAGGGTAACAGTCAAAAAGGCTTACAGTGTTCCATGGTCGGAACATATCTAAATATAATAAAAGCAGTGTACAGCAAGCTGAGATCCAGCATCAGATTAAATGGAGAGAAACTCAAAGTGATTCCACTAAAATCAGAAACAAGACAAGGCTGTCGCCCATCTCCATATCTCTGCAACATAGTTCTTGAAGTTTGGGCTAGAGCAATAAGACAACAAAAGGAGATCAAATTGGAAAGGAAGAAGACATACTTTTTTATTTGCAGATGATGTTATAGTATATATAAGTGACCCCAAAAACTCTACCAGAGAACTCTTATAGCTGATAAATACCTTCAGTGATGTGGCAGGATACAAGATCAGTTCGAAAAAAATCAGTAGCCCTCCTATATACAAATGACAAAAAAAAGCTGTCACCTTTCACAATAGCCACAAATAACATAAAATATCTTGGGAGAACACTAACCAAAGTGTAGTAGAAGGAGGAGCGAGTGGGCTGCTTGTCATCCCAGCCACCCTTGGCTTTGTCCCGCCACCGGGCTCCCAGTGCCCAGCTAGCTTATACCCGAAATAACCACACCAAAATTATATTAATTTAAGAGAGTCATTTTAGGGTTGGCAAGATACTTGGCCCTAGGGATCCCAGGTGTCCACGAGCATGTCCCCAGCTAGGTATTCGGGCAGCAGAGGAGAGCGTGCCGGAACTAGCCTTGTCCCATAGTCACATTGATGATTATCTTGATCACCATTATAGAAATTTCATCCAATGGATGGAGATAGAGACAGAGACCCACATTCACATCAGAGCAATGGATTGAGCCCCCAAGGTGCAGTTGAAGAGCAGAAGGTGGGAGAAGATGAGTAAGGAAGTTAGGACCATGAGGGGCTGGTCCACCTACTGAGACAGTGTGCCTGAACTAATGGGAGCGCACCAATCCAGCTGGACTGGGACTGAATGAGCATAT